>JAOSBP010000002.1:8935771-8976027 GCA_027563825.1 Erythroxylum mucronatum | reverse complement strand
CTTGATCAAATCAAGGAGTTTGACATGTGCTAGTCTATCCGGATTAACGATGTCCAGTCTCATCAATCCTATGACTAGGGATAATTTAGATACTGACATAATTGCACATGATAGGAATCTCAATAGTATGATCACATCATAATTTCCTTCATGCTATGTCATATATCATGGACTTCATTAATTTGCTTATAGATCAATATCTATCAATTCATAAATAATGAACACAACATTAATGAAATATACCTTTCTTTAGTTATTCGTAAAGTCTGTACAAAACGCGCTGAAGGCGACTGCCTTTAGGGCACTACTCTAACATTATGTACCAGACCCGATGCATCGTATGCTCTAAGTGTTACAAACAGATACTAGTCGGACCCTAGTGAGGGTCATTGGGTGGCTGTCAAGAATATCCTCAAGTACTTTAAAAGAACTAAGGATGTATTCTTGGTATATGAAAAAGGTGATCTTTTGGTAAGCGGGTATACTGATGCTAGTTTCCAATCTGATAGGGATGACTCCAGATCCCACTCTGGATATGTATTCACACTAAATAGTGGTGCAGTCAGTTGGAAAAGTTTCAAACAAGAAATGACTGCAGATTCGACGATAGAGGTCGAGTACATTGCAACTTCAGAAGCGGAAAAGGAAGTAGTTTGGATCAAGAAGTTCATCGTGGAACTTAGTGTGGTTCCGAGCACCACTGTCCTAGTGCAGTTGTATTGTGACAACAACGGAGCTATAGCATAGGTGAAGGAATCGAGGTCTCATCAGAAGTCCAAACATGTACTCATGCACTACCATTTGATTAAAGACATCATTGGTAGAAATAATGTCAGGATAGAGAGAGTTCCTACCGATCAGAATATAGTTGATTCGTTGACTAAGCCTATTTTACAAAAGAGTTTTGTGTCAAATATACACGCCTATGGTATTAGATATCAAGGTGATTGGCTTTTGTGTAAGTGAGTTTGTTAGAGATATGCTCTAAAGGCAATCGCCTTTAGCACTTATTGTACGAATCATTTTATGATTAATAAAGACATTTTTTATTATTTCAATGTTCATACATTTATGGATTTGATGTTGATCTTCAATTGATTTAATGAAGTCCTTAATACAAAACATAACATGGAGGAAATCATGATGAGATCATGATAATGAGAATCTTATCATGTGTAGTTATGTTAGTATATAAACTTTCCCTAATTATAGGATTAATGAGATGGGATATCATTAATCCGGATAGACTAGCAAATGTTATACTCCTTGACTGGATCAAGCAGTAGATCTCATAAGTTGTAGACATAAGTTGTTTAGAGTTAACATGTGGATGCTTATTAAGGATAGTAAGTACATTAGATTGACCTCCTATGAGACAATCATATGGATATTATATTCTAGTGCCAATGATAGTGTCATCATAGTAATGGTACAAGTATCCTTTGACTTAACACTCATGGATATCTCGTATACTGATCTTGTGCTTTGACTCCATTCATCAGTGCCTTTCAGGGGTTACTGATTGGGTACAACTTGAGGTATTCAGAGGTAATTGAGTAGCCAATAAAGGACTCACCACTCATTACTCGGGAGTCTCTGGGCAGAGCAGATATGTGTCATTAAGAGAGTCTTCACAATGATACATAGAGTAATGAGACCCTCAGGACAAGATCTAATATTACTTAGACTAGATGTGACATAGTCAGTGTAGTGGGAGTTGACACTTTGACCATACTCTGAACCAAGTGAGATATAGATAGTGAAAGGATGAATTGCATGACAACATTACGTATGGAAGGGTTCGTAGTCAAACCACTGACTTTCTGGTCAATTGCGGGTTATGATGTGTTGCTAGATATCGCTCTTGACTTACTTGAATTAATTTTTAATTCAAGTGGCCAACATAACCGAGAACCTAATGGGTCACACATATAGGAGATCCGAAGGATGAGTAAAATGGCCTTGAATGGTGATTCAAGATATGAGATAGTGTTTTGGGATTGTATCGCGATGTGATCTTGGTTGAAAACATTGCATGGAATGGATTAGAAACAAGTGTTTTTGGCTGCCAATTTGGTCATTAACTTCCCAAAACTTCCATTAATGCATGTTATTCACGATCATTAACTTCCCATAACTTCCATTAATGCATGCTATTCATAACCATTAACTTCCCATAACTCTCCATTAGTGATAAGGGTTATGGAAGGCCAAAGAGGACAGAAAATAAGAATCATTTTTATGCATCTTATGTAAGACACAAGAAAAAATAAAGGTTCTTTCTTACACACACACTCTTTTTCTCTCTAACTCACACATGAGTTCTTGTCTTTGTTAGCACAAAGAAAGAATTCTAGCCATCTCCTAATGAGGTTTCATACTTTTATCTTTGTGTGTAATTTCATTAGAGACGGTCTACGTTGATCGTTGTGGTTTACGACAACCTAACACGGAGAGGATTAAAGAACGAAGGAGATCGTCGAAAAGGGATGTAAACATATTACAATTCATGTTTTTGTTTTCTATATCTATATGCATGAGTAAATCTGATTTTTGAGGTTCTATTTTATTCTTGTCTTCGTATATTTGATTTATATTATGTATAAGATGCATGATCGGAACCTTACATTATTGAGGATATTTTAGTCGAAGTTAACGGTTTAATATTTCCAGTGGATTTTTACATCTTGAAGATGAATAGAGATATTGTTGAACATTCAACTTCGATTTTGTTGAAATCGCCATTTATGAAGATGACCAAGACAAAATCGATGTGGATGAGGATACTCTTTCTGTTAAGTTTGCTTACGAGATAGTGAAGTTCAAAATTTTTAAAGCAATGAAGTATCCCATTGATTTTTAATATGTCTATCATATGGATTATATGGATATTATGGATTCATTTATGCAAGATAGTTTTAAAGAAGAAAATGTTGATGATGAGTTGGAGTTTAAGGATATATTAGAAGTGAACAAGTTGATGAAACGTGTGAAGTTGTAGAATCATTATTAACAATGCTAATATATTCGAAAACTTTAAATGCTGAACTTACTATAACTTACAAGAAAATGTTACCTTCTATTTTGCAGGTTCTGAAGATATAATTAAAGGCCTTACCTGATCACCTAAAGTAAGTTAATTTGGGTGAAAAAGAGTTATTACCTACAATTATCTGAAAAAGGTTAATTATAGGGTAAGAGAAAGAGAAAGTAGCACTACTTAAGGAGTACAAAGCTGCAATTAAGTAGAAGTTTGAGAAGCAAAAGCCCCCTCGAGCATAACAACATTACATAAGTTTTTTGGGGAGGCAACCCAAAATACAATAATTTTTATTAATTTTGTTTTAGTTATATATAGTTTTCATTTACTTGTATTTAAGAAATTAGTTTATTGGCTTAAGGTGAAAATGAGTCTTAAAATTCGAGAATACTAAATTTATCACAAATTATGTAATTCAATTATCAAGATTAGAGACTCAAAATTTCATAATACAAAATCTTATAAGTCAATATCACACTTTATACGATTTAGCTTTTTGGAATGGAACCTTAAAAATTCATAATACTAAATCTCATAAGGTGAGATCACATCTTATATGATTTAGCTTGTTGGAATGAAATCCTTAAAATTCCATATTGCTAACATTCATAAGATGTGATCATACCTTTTTCATGTTAGTAGTTTGTTTGGATTTCAAAGAAACTTGTCATTTTTACTTTATTTAAATAATAATAATAATCAAAAATTAAAAACAAAACATTAAATAATAATTAATTAAAAATACAGTAAAATAAAAAATCAAACAAAAAAATCAAATTTAAACAATATTTTAAATTATTTATTTTGAAAAAACAATAACAATAAAAAGCCCTAATATGTTTGTTTCTTTTTTAATAGGCTACATTACAAGGCAGCCACATCACAACCCAACCATACAGCTCCATAGCAGGCGCACATCCAAGTTACACCAATAATGCCTTATAGCAACCCAAGCCACCAAAGATCTAGATGCACCAACCTAGCCCTATCTTGTTCCAACCAGTTAGCCACTTAGGAACATCCCACATTCACCACACCAATACCCACTAGTATTGTTTTAATGTTCTAGTTATTTTCTATTTATTTTCATTTCATTTTTTATTAATTACTTTTAGTTGTTTTACTTTCATTTTAATTTTAACCATTTTTAAATTGTTTTCGTTATTTTTCATATTAGTTTCTGTTTATACTTGTCATTATTATGGGACTTTCCAAAGATACTACTGGGACCACTGCAAAAAGAAAATCTACAGTGAATCCAACTACATAGAATCAATCTGCTACAAGACCTTAAACTAGTACCAAAAGGAAGCATCCTCATATGGTGAAAAACACCTCTATTTTGCATCCAGTTAAATTGAACTTATGCAGTTATCTCACTTTCAATACTAAAGAACGAAAACAATGGTACGCTACTCTCAAAACCCAACATATTAATACGAGTAAGTATAAACATTACCCATCCTTAGAGGACTTGTAAATAAAAGAAAATTTTGATGATTTTATTATTGATATGAGTTGGAAATATGTTGCGCTAATTCGTTGTCCAGTATTTACTGAAATAACTAGGGAGTTTTATACTACCTTTAAATTTGATAAACTGGATAATTTTACTTTACATAGTCTTAATGTGGTACATTACAGATTAATGGGTGTTGAATTTAAACAGAGCATCACTTATTTTAATTTGTCCTTAGGCTTGATGGATGAGGAATATGCTAATTCAACTTAATACAAAGAATATGTTGTGGACTATGGTGATTTTGATTCTTTTAAAGTGTGGAAATCAATGTCTTCTGACCCGTTGATTTATCATCTAAGTAAATCTAAGGGTAGTTATCTTAATGAGGTTGAATGGACTTATATGCTTTTAATTATTCAGGATGAAATGCTATTATATGTACTTGCACTAAAGCTGAGTTATTCTTTATTTGGTGTATGGTAAACAAAGTATGCGTCAATTTGGGTACTTGGTTGGCATTGCAAATTAACATTGTTATTTCTTCTAACAAGATTTCTATCTTGGTTCCGTTATTACTCATTTAGCTATTAATTTGAACTTGTTTGATATGACTAACACTAATATACATATCGCCTATGAGATAGAGCCAATGTATAAGGCTTATTTAAGTAGGATGTAGGTACTAGAGCAATAAAGGAGTACATTTTTTTATGTCATGTGATCGCCCTTAGAGAGGTTCATCATCAACGCAACAAGAGGATCGTAAAGTTCCACCACCTTTGTATCTTTTAGCTCCACCAATTTGACATAAGTATCATTTTCGATTGGAAAGATTGGAACTTAGAATTTCTAAAATTAAGAAGAATTTGGATGCTCTGCTCCAATTTATGGGGATGGTACCTCTATGTCCACCGATTCCATAGTAAATCTCCTTTCAGATGCTTACAACTTAGGGGAGTATTCTACTCTGTGCTTTATTTTTGTTGACTATTTTTATGGCATGTGGGTATCTTGTGCATACATTAAGGACAATGTATGATTTAGGTATGGGGGAGCGAGTGTAATTATTATGATGAACTTTTTGATTTATGTTTGAATTCATAAATATTGTGATTCATATATTGATTATTCCTTATGATACCCTCATAATTTTCTAATTGTTGTTTATAAATAATCCTTAAGCTATAATACATTTTTGGTTTAAGAAATAATGCATGAGAGGGATAAGTATGATTAGTGTTTTTCATTAAATTATTTTAAGTATCCCATTGGTTTTATTAAATGAAAGTGTGCAAGACTTGATACATTTTGACACCTAATTGAGTTTTGAGCGTAATACCATTCGTCACATTTGTGCTCATACATATCTTTTTGTTGCGATGTCAGGCATAGCTTGTTTAGACTAGAACTTGCTTTTGAATACTTGTTGAAACCACATTTTTGATGAATTTGTGTATAAAGATGATAAGAGCACTTAAGATAATCATTTTGACTTTAATAACCCTATCTTACTTTTTATCCCTAGAAAACCAATTTGAGCCTTACCTTTCTTTTCTTGCATAATGACTTCATTACAAGCCACTTTTACCCTTCTTTTTGTTGATGTGCTTAATGATTTTGAGCCCTTAAATTGAAGAAATTTTTTTAAACTTATTTGTACAGGATTTTGACTATTTCCTTGAAAAGTAAATTAATTGGTTTAAGTTGCATTATTTTGATTTTTCATTTTTTATATATTGTGGGAGAATTACTTTAAAAAACTCCCACTTGATGTTCTTGCTTAAAAAAATAGAGAAAGAAAAAATTTTAAAAAAGAAAGAAAAGTGGTTATTGAAAATGATGTTATTTGAATCAAGTGAGTTTTGAATTGGTTTAACTTGAAACTTGTGCGGATAAGTTTGAAAGGGTTGCTTCAATTTATTTAACCTAAAATTTTCTTTTTGTTATACCTTACCTAAGTCACATTATAATCCTTATCAAGTCCCTTTGATTTTTGTATTAAGTTTATTTTTGTTAAGTAGTGGAGATATGATTCTTGAGCAAGCTTATGAAAATAACTTGCTATGCTTTGTTTTGAGAACTTAATGAACCTTAAACACTTTGAGTGTGTAGAGTGAAATCCATGAGAGGGTGTCAAGCCTTGGTTCATTTGATTTTGATGGAATTGATGAGATGCTACATTTTAATTCTAACAAAGTGTCTTATGAGTGATTGTTCTTTCATTTGTTATTTTATGCTAAATCTTTAATGTGAATTAGCTTTTGGATATTTCTAAATAACATGAAAAAAGATGAGAGGTTGTTATAAGGATGATTCACGCCTAATGCCATATTCATTTAAAGAGTTGGAATTCAATTAGAAAACTTATTTCCATCTCTATCATGTAGGGAATTGGTTTGGTCTGATTCTTTAACTTCTTGTAGTATTCGTGGAACTAGGTCAAATCTCAAGAGAACTAAACACTAGTTTCCTAATTTCAATTAACAAAACAAAGTGGAGGTTTATGATTAATTAACTAATTTACTAAAATTAACAACGAATCAAAATAAATTAACTAAATTTAAAAATGAGAAATGCAAGAGTACTTAACTCCGATTCAAGGGAAAGACATCATCTAATTGTAATATTGGTCATTGGTCTAAAAATAATAATTTTTACAATTCAAACAGTTACTCCAAAATATATTAGGATAACTATAATAAGTCTCAATTTTTTCTAATTTAATTGATTCAAACCTAACATTCTAAGGAAAACTTACCATCAATTGATTGAGTATGGTAGCATTCCATAACAATTAAATGAAAGTAATAAGCTTAGTGAAAAAGACTAGACCCTAAATTAAATAGTTGATATAGTTACTACTATTTAACTTACTTTTCTTATTTATCATAAGTCAAAATGCAAATTTATAAACAACCTATGTGCTATTGGTACCAATTTCTCATGATAATTACGGATCATTAAATTCATGGATAGTTATAGAATAACCAACATCAAATTAATTTGTTAGATTAACCAATATTAATTATTCATGAAATATAAGAACATATAACAATAAATACTTAAATTAAAACATGATTATAAGTTTAGAACAAAACCTCACAAGGTTATAATTAGGTTTTGAATTTCCTTGAATTATAATATTTGAGTTTAGCAATACATGACTTTTGTTCCAACACCAAAAATAGAAGAAAGATGAAAGATTTAAAGAAAGCTCAAAAGAAACGAAAAGAGAGTGTTAAAAAAGGTGAAAGATGTGTTTTTGCATCTCTTCCTTGCTTTAAAACATCAAATATAATTAATAAAAATACATAAAGAGAAATAATGTCTTTAATTAATTATGTTATAAAATCAATAACCAGTCAACTAACTGTAGGAAATGCACCAACAGACTGTGTTAATTTCATCAATAGTCTTTTTTTTTAATTCTCTTTTTCAAACTATATCTATAACAACAAGTCAATGCATCTTTTAAATGCACAGTGCAACCAATATTCCATTAATCGTAAAGCTTAAGGAAAAGAAATGGTGCACCATATTGACAATTAACGGCTTTTTGATTCTAACATAAGTTTTTCTTTTTCTTTTTAAATTTAGTAAAAATATATTATTTGGTTGAATTTTTGTTTTATTTTTTTTCTAATTTTCATAACTTATGATAATTATAAAATTTAATTATTTTATTTTTAAAATTTAGGATAACCTAAATTATGGCAAAATAAAATATGTATTATTTTATTACTATTAGTTATTAATAAAAATTAAATGAAAATATATTTAATTATGTTAATTTATTTCAATTTATAATTAATTAAAATTTATAAAATAAAATATTTTAAAATTGTAATTATTTAATAATTATGTTTTAAAATATCTTTAAAGTACATAAATTTTATATGATAAATTTTAAAAGTTATTTATATGATATTAATAAATATAAATAAAATATTATTAATATTCACTAATAAATATTTAAAATTAATTAATTCATAATTTAATTTATCTTTAATTTTTATTTATTATTTAATTATTGTTAGTAAAAAAGTGTAATTACTTTGACATCAACAATTAAACAAAATTTTATTTTTATTAAAAATGTCAAGAAGTAAAAATCAGAAAAAAAGAACTAAAATTAACTGGACTCTAAGTGGCTAGTTACTGAATTTCAAAGTCTAATTACAATCCATGCTGTCTACTGCAAAATAAATTTATTAAACTTATAAGCTTTTTTCATATGAAAAAATATGGTGATCATTTAGGGATGACATTGAGGTTATTGATTACCTTGAAAGGTTATTAGTGGCATGGCTACCAAAATTTCACAAATATCAGGCATTATTTCAGTGTTGATTACAAGTCTAGAAGTCCAATGAAGCTTATTAGGTTTCAAATCAATCTTGTATGACTTTAAAAAAGAAAGAAAAGATCCAGAAGTGGTATACGGTTCTTTAGACAGCATGAACAATGTACATTTCCAGCTTGCAAATTGCTAATCAGGGAAAGGGACCAGAGCACGCAGTGTCGATAAGTGATCTGCTGTGGTCTGCCGGCCACGTGGCTCCACATCGCCATCAACGCTTCGTCTGGTGCAAGAAAGAAACTACAGTCTCTTTGGTTCAATTTGTTGAAGATAATCTCTAAGTAACCAACGGCAACGCGCGGAGGCAAGATAAGTGCGTATTAAATGTTCCTTTGTTGTCTGTTAGCTTTATAATTAACTACTTTTGTAGTTGTAAACCTAACTAATGTGAAACCGAGAGATAGGGAGATATTCCTAATCCTATGATCTGCTCAGGCGCGTGTATATTGGAATCAACCACGTGCCCTCCATGCTCTGCCCAATAATCCAAAAGATAAGCAAGAAGAATCTCACTCCAATTACTATGGATATTTCAGTTTCTGGACAATTACTAATTTTCTGTTTGGAACAGTATTTTAATGATTGTAAGAAAGTATTAATGACAGAATCCCTATGTTTCTGCACTCAATAGTTTCTTGAAGCTCTTCTAACATGGCGATGATGATTAATCTACTGCCTGAACTTCCCTATACTAATGCTTCTTTAATTTGCTGGGTTATTAATATGTCAAGTCACTTTTGATCCTTAACCAAATCCCATCTTTGTTCACTGATATTTCGTTACCTTGATGAATAACTTGTAGACAGCTCTAAATGGCCTTGGAATGGACAATTTCCTATACAGGACAAACTTTATTCCATGAAAAGGATCAAAATAGCATCATATTCAATTCACATATTAATCCAGACTAGAAGTCTGATCTTCCAATTCAATGACTACACATCCTTACTTACAAAAATCATTGTGATTCCAAATCATCTGCTCTGGTCCTTTTCTTTTTTTCTTTTTCAATTCCAAGTACTTTTGACTATCATCAAATGGTATCTTCCTTTTGATACCATTCCAAGTTCTTCAATAAGTTTTGTCCCTTTACTAACATGAAAATCACTACAGGCGCAAACTCAAAATCCCTCCTATACACTAGTAATTGCCACTTCTTTTGTTTATATTGAACGAATTGTCTTGTCTCTTTCCATTACTTTTTCTTTCAGAATCTTTCAATTTAGCGCTGGAATTGAACTTGAGCTCCCAGCAACAACTGCTGGCTCAACAACGGCTGGTTTAGAAAGCTGTACTGGGATGTATCAGTTTGAGTAGCGGTGCTGTTAGTGAAACTGCAGAAATTCATGGGTTTCTTTGATGGGTGCAGCTCATCCTCACCAAAGTTGGAAGCCTGGCGTTTTGGTTTATTTTCCATGTTTGGAAATGGGGTGTTCAACTGAGGTAGCTTCTGAAACAAGTAACTGTTGCTTCCATTGAAGCCAGTATTGCAGTTGTAATGGAAGGGCTGGTCTAGAATTGTAGTAGCAGCATTCATAGTTGGAGTTGATTCATACCCACTTGTGTTGAGCTGGTTCTCTGAGAAGAGACTACTCAGGATGGTGAAGTCCATTGAATCAAATAAGTTGTTGAAGGAAGATGACTTTTGGGGCATGAGGGCACAACTGTTGTTGCTTATGGGACTATTCAATGTTGGCAAAAGGGTTTCTTGTACAAATTGTTCTTCTTCCTCTTCCTGATCATGGTCACTAGATGTGGCTGCTGCTACTGCTGATGGAGTCATGCTATGGGATTTCTTGTAGATCCGGCAAAGAACCCAATCATCTAACTGCGAAAAGAAAACGCAAAAGTCAAAACTTTCAAGCTACTTGCGTTCTGAAAAAGGCGTTAAGATGATAAGTCTAAGATGACACGTTATTTTTTGGTTCATATTTTTGGACTGGTAGATAGAACCCAAATCTCAGGGCTGCAGTTGGCAAATACCATTTCCGTTATGTTACAAGGAAACATTCCTAAAAGACACGACTTGGCAGAATATTTTATAAAACAAGATATGAAAAAGAAAATCAAATACATACTATTATAATAGTCTACGCTACCAGGAAGGTTAAAAATGATATAACAAGAGCGACCATAAAGAACAATTGACTTGTAGAACATACGACCATTTTACACAAAGAACAATCCAATTTCTACTTTAATGCACAAATAGTAATCCAAAGCTACAGTATAGCTTATATAAATAATGCTTACTCTCATAGATAAATCCTTTGGCCTCATTGGTTTGCTGTTATTGTTGGTGTAGGAGGAAGCATCTGCTAGGCGATATTCATGCATAATCCAATTAGTCTTGACACCTTTAGGTGGTCTTCCCTTGTAGAAGACAAGAGCTTTCTTGACACCAATATTCTCTGTTCCTCCTGCACCAATAGTTGCCATTGTTGATGCCATAATAACCTTATCTGTGCCAGTTGCCTTCCAATAACCCGACGCGGCCGCTCTATTAGGTCGCGCTCCATTCGGGTACTTTCGATCTCTAGGACTGAAAAAGTACCACTCTTTCTCTCCAAAGGTAGCTCTAGCTGTAACAAGATTAACATGAGCAAGACCACAAGAACCATTTCTTGGTTTCACTCTAGAATTCAACTAATATAAGCACGCATATATAACTGTGAACCTACTTGACAAGAGCATCTGTAATATCTAACTAGCATATTATATGTGGAAGTAAATAAGGCATAAGAAACTAAACCAGATATGCAGAGAGCTAACAGGCGAAAAGAAAACCAACCTGGCAAGTCCCAAGGGTCAAGCTTGTAGATATCGACATCGGCAATGATGGAAAGAGGAAAGGGTATGGAAGCAACCTTCTTTTTGAGGTAATGGATGATTAGCTCTTCATCTGTGGGGTGGAATCTAAACCCTGGAGGCAAGGTTGATTGGGGGTTATTCATGCTATTATTATGGACCAATCTCAGAAAGATAGAAATTTGGATGATGTTTTCCGAGTAAATAATTTGCTTGAGACTTGGTTATGGGGTGATCCTCTATATGGCTGAGCTTGCACAAGAGATGTATATATATATTTAGAAAAGGTTGGGTCTTTGATGTCAAAAATCCAACTCAAAGAGGGAAAGAAAGACAGAGAAGGGGATTGAAATTTTTGGGAGCAGTGGATGGGGTGCCAATTTATGGTTGTGGGAATTTGTCGTCTTGCGGAAATTTTGGATTAGGCCTGAAGGAAAAAAGAAGAGAAAAAGAAAGGAGAAGAATCTGCAAGTAGAAGAAATGAGTTGCATACTTTGCCAATTAAGCTTGGACCCCATCAAAGGAGCCAGCTAAGAGGAGGCTCTGATGCTATTGGCTTCTCATTTTTCTTCGTCACAACCCTGCCCGACTTAATGGAAAAGATGACGGCTAGCAAAGGATGAGTTTGGTGATCTCATGCCCTTCATTGATTCTTTCAAGATAAAAACCTGACACGTGCCCAGTCCCACTACACCCCACACCTTTGTCCTGTCCTTCAACCTAAAAACTCTTGTGCTTGTCCCAATCAACGCTTTGCCGTAAATTTATGCGTCTCTTGACTTCCTTCACACAATCTTTAGCTTCAAAGGATAAACACTTGTTCAATGGCTTTACATGATATGCTCCTATGGGTATAATTGTTATTGACGGGGTCCTCAGGCAGTGGACGTGCAGACAATAAGGACAAAATGTACAAGAACCAAAAGGGTCTAAACAGATAAGGCCATTCTATAGAGATATTATGGAGGAGTGGGATTTGGGTAATAGGATTGGATAGTAACTAAAGAATGTGTAAGTTTTAGTTGCATGAGTCACAGAGAGTGCTACTGTTCAGTCGTTTAGTAAAAAGCTAGCTTATGACCTAATTTTGTGAGCCGCCAAAGCTGGCTGAGTAAGAATCAAGGTGATCAGAAATGGCACTTCTCCGGTATTACAATCATGTTAGTTTTGCACTGAACCACCAAAATAAATCGTTAAAATCACCAAGTAACATCTCACTTGACGAGGTATTAGTTTCTAATGGTGTTTAATGCAGAAAAAGAAAAGAAGTTATAGCATACAAATTACAAAGAAAATGGGATAAGGTGCGTGGAGTGTAAGGAAACGATGCTCATTCTTTCTTTTTAATGCGAGTGGCTGTAAAGAAACGCACACGCTTGTATGTTCTTCACCACAAGCTTTGCTTCCATGTTCGTTAATACACTATAATCAATACTTAGGTTTAGGATGCGAGTTTGATAAACGTCCTACAAAAATTATTTATGAAAAAAACTGAGTCGTTTCCATTCACTGAGAACTGATTATACCAACAGTAACTATAGAAGTGTAGCCTTCTTAAACTCTATCAAAGTTGTGGTGTTGAAGAGGATCTAAGACTTGGACGTTCTTGAGATGATTGCAGAGTCATATCCTTCCGGTCAAAGCCTATTTATTTATTTGTATATTTTAATTTTTACATTTAGTCGAGTTTTTAATTTCAGTTATTTTTATGGATCCTATTCCTTTGACTTTTACTTCTATTTTTTAATTATAGTTTTACTTTTATTTTTATTTTTTAATATAAAAATAAAATCTTGTTTATTCGTTAATGTCAATGTAGTTATACTTTTATCATTGATAATAATTACATATTAGATAAAAATTAAAGATAAATTATTTTAATTAAATAAATTATTTTAATTTCTTATTTAATATTTTTAATAATATTATTTTATTTTATTAAAATAAATAATTTAAAAATCAAGTTTTTATTTATAAATTAATATTTATTTTAATTATTAAATTAAATTATATATAAAATTTATATATTTTAAAAAATTTTAAATTTAATTATATATTAATAATTATTAAATTTGCTTTAATTAAAATTTTAAGTGAAATTACTAAGTAAAATTAAATATTCATAAATTTTATTAATAATTAATTTTAATTAATTAAACTTATAATGTTAATTTAAATTATTCATAATTGTTGTTAATAATCAATATATTAAATAGTTAAATGATATATATTTAGTTAGTAGTAAACTAGAATATAAAAATAACGACTATAAAAAAATTCATTTTTTAAGATTTTCATAATTTTTGAAGACCCGAAGAACCAAAACTAAAAACAAAAACAAAAAATTCAAATAAACATATTATTTTTGGGTAACAAAAAGTGATTTTTTTTAAAGTTTATTTTCTTTTCATAATATGATTACTGTGAACTAAATATATATCATTTAACTATTTAATATATTAATTATTAATAAGAATTATTAATAATTTAATTAATTAAAATTCATTATTAATAAAATTATGAATACTTTAATTTAATAATTTATTTAATTTTTGTAATTAAATTAAATAAAACTAATTTAATAAATACAATCAATTTAAAATATCTTCAAAATATATAAATTTTAAATTAATAATTAAAATATATTTTAAATATTGATAATTTATTAATAAATATTATATAAGATATTAAAATTTTTATTTGATCTAATATATAATTATTATCAATAATAAAAATATGACAATTTTTATATTAATAAATAAATGAAAAATTGTTTTTATTTAAAAGAAAAATAAAAACTAAAAACGATCTATCACCTATATATATATATGTTTGTGTTCATGTACGTGTGATGGGAAAGGGACCACTTCGACATATAAGATATTAATTTTATAAGCCAAAGCCTAACTAATGTGTGTGTGTATATATATATATATATATATATATGTTTGTGTTTCTGTACGTGTGATGGGAATGGGACCACTTCGAGATAGCCAAAGCCTAACTCATGGTATTAGCCTATTGGATTTGATTTGGTTATACAAACAATGACGTCAGTCCTTAATGCTAAGCCTAAATGCTTCGTCTTAAACAAAAATGTATCTTCAAAGTGTAGTAAAACGCCCACGCCAATCTTGTCACCGTGGAATCTCGAGCAAGGAACATGATATGGCAGTCCTGAATTTCAATCTTCTTCATCAGTTTTCTTCAAACATCAGTATTTTTCATATTTGTCAAGGGTTGTTGCATAAATTAGCACTTGGATAAAATACTAGATAAACCCCAAAAATAGTCAACCTTGAACAGGTTTCAAGCACACGTGTGATGCGAAATTGCAAACGGCATCGATTACCTGCATTTTTTGCACTAGTCGCAATTACATAGACCAACTAAGAATATCCATTATCGCTTGAAAATTTCAAAGCTTCAACCACTAAAAATGCTGCTGTCATAACAACTTTTATGACTACGTAAAACATGGTGCTAACTGCTAATCACATTTTCTAAGTTCGAATTAAATAATTAACATGCAGAAACGTCTGATTACGTATTCTGAATAATCCACACGCGTTATTTGCGCCATGTTTGAAGCTTAAGAACCAGCCTCTAATCAAGATACAGCCAGTGGAGGTTGCTTCCAAAATGAAGCCCGGAAAGTTGGACTGTAAATAGTTAAAAAAGGCATATTTTGCTGCGTTGGAAAACAGCTGTATTCGATAATTAAAGATGCTTTATCTAATTGACAAAACGGATAAAAGAGAATTTCTTTTAACAATATGATTGCCCCGTTTAACTTGTCCTCTATCCGGTTAAACAATCCAGACAAGCACGGCATGCTTAGGAGAAAGGGGAGAAAACGGAAGTTCCCAAGTATTGGGAGACTTCCCCAGTATAATGAAGCCAAATGAGGTGGTTGAGCAGAAATGAGGTGCCGAAATTGGACTGGAGAAGGGTAGGAGACAAAATGGGGTATTGAGTTAGGTTCTTGCATTGAGAGAGCATATGCTAAAGAATGGGTATAAAAAAAGTTGATGATTATCCACAACTCTATAGACTTGATATTTATCCTTCAAAGATGCTTTTGTTTGGCTGATGGGCTTCACGTAATGTTTGTTGTTATCATGCAAAACTAGGATTTATGCTTTGAATCTTATGTCATGTATGATGCAAAACAAAAGTGCATGCGACTTTCAAAGTTACTCTTTTTTCCATGCACCGGATAACTTGTGCAACTAAACTTCTAAAACCCACATGCCAAATTTGCGGGCTGTAATTTAATGTATTTTATATGCTGCCTTGACAAACTAGCACACATTTTTTGTCCAAGTCTCATTGTTTATCAGTTTATAGGTGGAAGAGGTAACAAAACCCTTTTAAAGCCAAGGTTAGAAAGTAAAGTCATTACCTCAATGTTCAAAGGCATCTCTCCACTTAATTGCACGAGTGTTGACTTTTATTTTACGGCAATAACATTGCAGCTTCAGCAACTGAAAGTTAAGTTACAAATAAGAGCAGCTTCCCCACATCATTTTGTTTTCTTGTCTTGCAGTTTATCTTAGACGACAGATCATTACATCTATAAACAAATAGCCTATACTGTTTGATTCTACTACTCATCCAAACTTGGTTAGTTGCGGCTTGAACATAAAAACTATACCAACGTGTGATTGGCTGTCCGTGTTACATCAAGCTCCATAGGGGATTTGACCGAACACAAGTTCATATAACAACGAAAGCATGTGTGCTTGACTAGTCAAGAAGAGCATTTACTAGGTGGCGAATTTTCAACCATGAAGATATCTTGATTTTGACCCCTGTAGTTTTCCACGTGTAGTTCACCTAATCTAGAGGCTAGTAGATATCTCATGTCAAATGGCAATACACCAGACTTGCACACTTGAGACAACACATAATGAGTTAGGCCTAACAAAGACCTCTCTCAACTGTACAGATTGTGAATCATTCTCCATTCCCTTGGCCACAAAAATTTCGTGATGAGAAATGGAGAGCACATCTTCAAATTTTTTTTAAAAAATGGTAGAGTTTCTGAGCAGATAAACAACGTAGGAACAAAGTACAAACAGCTAAGAGGAATGAATTCTCCTCACCCAAATTCTGAGAAACAAGTGCAGTGTCTGATCAACATACTAAAATTCACATAAGAAATGGGGAATGAACATGATTTCGGTACGGTAATTGGAGTTTTCTTAACCCTTTATATCTTAGAAAGGGTATTTATTCTCTTTACGCTAGAATCTCTTCCTAGGCAAGCCCGAACCTGAACAAGGCCAAAAAGGATACCTATCCAGAATCTAAAATAGGCAACAAAAAGAACTTATATTTTGTCAAATTTTATTTTTAGAACTCTTATTTTGTTCTTTACGAAGGTTCACTCTTGACTCTCGTAAAGAACAAAAAGAGGCAAAATAAAGAGTTTTTTTTTTTTTACTTTGCATGGCCTGTAAAAATTAGGAACGACCATATTCTTAAGTAAGAGTCAACAAAGTAATTATGAATAACTCGATATTTTTAAGGCAAGGGTGCAGAGAGACTATAAAACTATTTTTCCAGCTACACGCCCAACTCAGCTACTCCTGACATACCTTTATGGTCACTAAGCTGGAATGGAGATTTTTCAAACTATGCATGTATCAAAGCTCTTAAATTCTCTCACTTTCTTATTTCCTATTATAATATTATTTGAAAAGAGTCCCTAAAATAAAAAGCTTCTTTCACTACTTGACTTGTAACTATGAAGTGGTTGAAAACTAAAGATAAAATTATGAGATCTGAAAACAAATTATGTGAACTATGTAATAGTGAGATTCAAAGCGTTGACCACCTTTACTTTAGGTGTGGTTATTCAATCTCTATTTGGGCCACTATACACATTCTTACCCTCTACTGTCATGAATCAGATTGAAGCAAAAATATTAGAATGAGTTGATCATAAATTCAGATCAATAGAGAAAGTAAAGTTTGCTTAAGCCTCAACTTTAAAAGTACAATCCACTCCATTTCGAAAAAAAGAAACTAGAGAGTTTTCACTAAGATTAGCACAAATAAACATGTCTTAGCTCACAAGTTACATTGTTGGATACGAGAAATATTGATAGCTCGTCACATGCAAGAATAACTCAACTCTTTCTATTGAAGGCAATAGTGTTGAAGCCTAATTCAAAGTCAAACTACTAGTTATGTGCAACGGTTACATGTATTTAATTGGTATTTGTTATCTAAATAAATTCTAGGCAGTTACAATTACAATAAATACATGTAATAAATTCAGGCAGTTTTTGTTATCCTTGTAACCCAATAAATACAGGGATTATTGGAGTGATTTATAGTGATAAAAGCAGAATTCAAAAGAGTGTTGCTCAACTTTGTGTTTACGTTTATTATGTTATTCCTTTAGATTAGTGTTTTCCTTTCAAATTCCAACAAATAGAATCTCTAAAATTAGTCTTTTCTTAAAAATGTAGTAAAAGTTTTGTTTTCATTCTTGCTTAATCTAGCTTTATAAAGACTTATTGATATTTTTACGGCTTAAAATAAAGTTTGGGTGCAAAATTCTCAATTGGCAGCCAACGTAAACAAGCAGAAAGGGAAAAGGTTCAAAAGAATAAAGGAAGAATACAATATGTTTCAAGTTCAACTGACTAGAGTGAAGAAATCTGACATACCATCGTTTTAAGTTTCATACTTTTTCTCAATTAATTTCAGAAAATTAAGGTTTAAGTACATAGAAAGCCTAGTCAACATGCTCAAGAATTTGCAAATGCATAAAATTTGACATATTAACATCATTACTGGATGCCGTGATTGTTATCTAGAATGTAATATCTCTTTGCTTCTTATCATGCTATGCAGCTACTTGGAAGTCAAAATCAGTAATTACTTTCACAGCATCAAAATTTTGCCTTTGGAAATGAGAAGAAAACAGCGAAAGAAGATCAAGTACTCCAACTGCATGGGAAATTGGCCATATAATCAAATATACCTGACAGCTAAACAATCGCCAAAATTTCCGATGACAACTTGCTATAGTTCCTCACTAGAAAGCTCTCAATCCAGGGTGATGCATCTAATTCAGCACAGATGTGCTAGTCTTTATGAAGGGGCGTGCAAGATACCTCAACAGTGAGATTGGTAGAAAAGAACCTGAAGTAAACTAACATCATTAAGATCAGGAACTTGTTTAGAAGTGAAGAACTAGCAGAAATTCTTTTATGATTGAGATAAATAAATGAACCTAAAACACTAGTAAGCCTTGTGAAACATACCTTTGAAGCAATTGGGTACGCGCTTCCTTAGACTGCATAGTCACCATGTCAATGCAAATCTGTACTTGGCTATTTGCTTCATCATTTTCACACATTTTACCATAAATTCCATTAGTGCCTACTACTTTATTTCATTGTCCACATCTACATTACAGGCATGATTTTATGACCTTGCAACATGTTCAAGGCCTTTCCAAACTCCAAATGTTTTTAACAGACGTGAACTTAATCAAATCTTTATAAAATAAGTAAAGATGAATATTATTTGAACAATTCTGCATATTTAAGAAGAGGGTATAAATGTAAGGGCATTTCGAAAGCTTAACTAACTGTTAAAAGTGTTATTTCGTATATCTAAGTATTACAAGAAGTTATTTCAGAAGACTTTATACGTTTAAGAGCAAATCAAAAGTTTAAACTCACTTTTGGAAGGTCTGTGTTGTTCCATTTTTGAGTAAAGTTTTTTATGATGAGCAAATTGAGTAACTGTAACCAGTCACCTAAAGAAATTCTGAAGAACAGTGAATTATATACACCTGTCCTATATCATTGACCTCTATGTTGATATATACACAATCACCTGCTTTTACAAATGAACGTTAAATAAGAACCTACTACTCCCAAAGGGAAAAACTTCAAGACTCTCCCAGTTTCAGCTTGTCAGAGGAATCCTTCTACTGATTAGTTTCTTAGAAATGGTTTATTTCAGCTTTCCAGTCTAAACGCAACCTAACTCATTTACCTTTCTTCTTTTGTTTAATAGTCCACCATTCGCTTATTAGAAAACCAAGCCTGAAGAATCTTCTCAATATTACATTATGGTAAGAATTGTTTTTCCTTCATTTCTTTGTTAAAATTGCGTGCCTCCTATCCCATTCAAGAACAAACCATGTATTAGCACTTGATATGAACTACAATCAAGGAAATATCCCATTTTCATTCATCTCATTCTACGACCTAAAGACATTATCAAGCTGATCCAATAAACAAAATTTTCTAATCAACATGATTTAGGTTTCATAATTTGGCAAGCAGTTCATTTTTCTCAATTTCTCCAAAAATGAGAACACTTACTTTCGCTGTAGTCTGTCATCGAAGACCTCTCTAACTTCGTCAAGCCCTACCTAAAGATTTGATCAGTGAATTACAAGTAATAATATACTATTCTCCTCCATTGTTTTCATGAGATTGATGGCTTCCTTTACATGCCTACCCTTTGCAAAAGCAGGAATGACAGCTTTTTAAATATTCTTATCTGGTTCAATCTTCATTGAATGCATTCAGTCAAATAGCTTAAGCTTATTAGAAAAATTACCTGTCAAAGCCTCAACATCAAAGGTTTATACCCTTCCTCATCTCCCTCCATACTCTCTCTGTTTCAATTGGACTATCAGTCACCTTAGACCACCAATTGTGCACAAATTGCGATAAATGGGAACACATTTTTATTGACAACTTGAAGTACTCATCATCTTGCATATTCTTGTACCAGCAAAGAGCAGATAAAAGGCCCTGAAACTCTAAGTCCACCTTCCAATTTAAACAGTTCATAAGCATAAATAAGTTTTGATCATGCTTGACATTAAAGTTTTGATCATACTGCCAATGTCAGGCACTGACAAACTTTCGATCTCATGCACTGACGAACTTTCTCACCTTTTCCGGATTAGAAATCCTGCTGTCATATTCATATACAGAGTGAGCGTAACCTGACTGTCTTCCAGCCAGCAAAAGAACGTAAATCCAGCTCCCAATTGTTTCGCACCCGTGAAAGCACGTCAAGGACCAGTTCCTGAGTGACTTTAACCCCACATTGCTCAATCTTGTTTTTCACTTCCAGAGGATTGTCATCCAAACCACTCAATATACTCTTGGTCTTCACCCTCTAGGACAAACCGATCATCTTTTGAACTGAACTTCTTAACATTACTATCATCGACACCATCAAATTTATCATCAATACTGTCACCAATGTCATCTGGACAACCTTCAGGCACTATGATGTCCTCAGAGACACAACGGCTATGGACATTGGAGAAGGTAAAAGAAAACGCAACAAAAATTTGAGAACTCGAGCCTCGTAGGAGTGGCACCAATGGTTGGTTCGAACTTCAACTTGAGTAAAACATGTCTGATCTCACAATTCTGTTAGGCTCACATTACTACAAAACATGAACCGCGAAATGTTTGTGAAGATGATCAAATGAAAAAAAAGAAAGACTTCTACCTGCTTTGCAGCGATATCAGTGCGAGTTGATAAGATACTATCGTTGATTGTGTTCATGTAGCTGCTCGTCCCTTCATACACTGTTTGTCCAGAGAATTAAATTGAGACGAAATGGGCTTACATGGAAGAGGGGAATCGCTATTTCAATCTTCGTCGAAGGCGGTTGTTTGTTCCATCTATTCCAGTGACAAGTGCATCAACTCCAAAATTACTAGTTTGAATCTTAAACACTTGAATTCAACTTTCAATTCTTTGGAAATGGGTTAACTTACAATTATTGATCCATCGTTTCTTTGGAACTTAATATAAAAACAAACCTTTTACTGAGCTGAACTCTCACTCAATCTTTACTGTTGTCTTAATTTTGTACCAAAAAGTGCATTGATTGATACTTGGCAGGCCGAACAAGTGAACCAATTGAATTGAATCATTTCATTCTCTCAAAAATCGTATAAATCAGAGCATGTTTACAATGTTTAATTACAAATGAAGAAAAACGGACCTCTCTTTCCTTTTTTCCCTTGCGTTATTACAATGATACAGTGCCAAAATCCTATTCTCTTTCCAACTTCTGCGTGGAGTGGAAAATCTTCAATCCTAGAGAGAGACTGCCGTGCCGTGCCTAGCCTAGTCACTGAAAATTTCCGTTATAATGAAGAAACAGCCTCGATGGCACTGCCTAATGGCCATGCTGCCTCAACAAGAGCATCATGGTACTTCACCTTCTTCACTAATGTAATCTGTTGCCAGCGGTCAAGAGCTATCCACAAGAATATAAGTCATAAGTGTCAACTTAGAAGTTAGAACAATGAGAAGCAGAAATTGACAAATAACTCAAAAAGAGTATGCCACATACCAAATCCATCTACTAGCAAGGTATACTGGTATACAAGATCCATGCACAAGTATGGCAGGTTACTTTCTTCCACATTTTGATATGTGCTCTTTGCATCTTTTAGTTTAGTCGCACAAGCACGCTTTGCTGCATCCTCAAAGTCCGAAGGACTAACTTTGGCAACAGCCACATTGGAATCAACAAAACCAGCCTATAGATAATGAATATATCCAGTTAGCATGTCAAAGTTCAATAATTTCCTGAGAGATGAATTTCAATGCTATTAGTACCTCAGCAGCCCTGTCGAAGAAGAAGGAGGCAACAAATAAATTCTTTTGTCCATCACCGCCACCACCATTCCAGACTCCACCAAATGTACAATTCATATGTGCACAAGTTGATTCATTAACTTTCAGAGCCTTCAAAGCCACCCTCCTGCATCCTTCTAAGCTTGAACCTGAAGGAAAAGCTGATGCCCGATACTCCTGTCCTCCATATTTGTAAAATCCTTTTCCACAAGTTTATAACAAATATAATTTTAGTCGTTTAATGCATATGTAATAGCTATACTGGCAATAGAACATGGATCCAAATCATTCCAAGCCCAATGAGCCATATGATGTTAGATTGTTGGCTTCCCTCAAAGTGGTTCTGCAATCAAAATCTGGTAAAGTCTACATTGTCCCCCCTCCCTCCCAATATAAGAGAGCAATGAATTAGAAATCAGAATGGAAAGCTTATTTGTTTAAGAAGAATGTGACAGATTCACAACTTGAAGAGTAATTGGGAGCTGTCAAGCATCAAGTGTCAACAATCACATTTGGCAATCAATTATATGTGATAGAGACACGTTAAATCACTTGCAAACTACAAAATGGGCATCTGAAACCTGATAGAATCAATGACAAAATAAACAATTAATCACAATTCTAAGTATAAAATACTACCATAGTTCAATCACTGCAAATGCCCTTGCTCTTAGACATGACTATTGCTCCATCATATTCACAAGACAGATTGGATACTGTAGAGGAAAGATGCCACGAAAGGAAGGGCAATGTACATAGATTGTCCCACACCTCAAGGATGTCATTATACATTGTCATTTACCAAGTGGAGCATTCAAGAAAATTCAAATATATACAATTGACAGCAATAACATTTTTATATAAGCCAACAGAATCTAAACACTTTTGTCCTGCGAAGTATATCGTACAGAACCAAATTCCAACAACTTAACCAGTTTGTGTGATCACAAAAGATCAAGATAAAAAGACAACTAGATGAAGAGCAATATGCAGTTAACATTAAAGATAAAGCCCACTGAGTTGATGGATTACTACATAACTTACCATCATAACCATCCAAGATGCATGGATTGCCAGAATCTTCAGACACTTTCAACATTTCTGCTCGAGCTGCTAGCAAGCCATAGTGCAGATAACTGCATACAAAATTTAACATATCAATCAAAGTTATAAGATGTTTGGCTGCCCTCCAGTAGGCTTATCCTAAAATCAAAACAAAGCATAAGATGTGAAGGAACCTGTGAACGTAGAGGTAATAATCAGTTCCCTTCAGATGCATTTTATTAACATAGCTATCCTCCCCATCTGTTACCCTAGGAGCACTTGCTGCATCTTTCTTCGAAATAGCATATGCCATCTGAACAGATCCTCCACCGAGATCAACTACTCCAACAGTACCTGAATAGTGCTTCCCCAGATTACCCAATAGATAGTTTATAGTCACCTGCAAATTAAAATGCAGTTAAAGAAAGGCTTAAGCATAGCAATTTTTGGTCTTCAAATGGGGCTTGTTAAGCCCTGCTGTTATTTGATAACTATTAGGCAATCCCGTGCCAATAACATCAAAACATAAGCGTTCCTTCCTGCCTCTTGGAGAAAGGAATTAGCCCTATTGAGAATTCAAAGGTAAGTTTGCTAGTACAGTGCAACATAGTTTGACTCCCTAGAAATTCGGTGAATTTCTACTCTCTACTCTGTAGTTGTTGCCATGCTTTAGAAAGGACTTGAGCATAATAACTAGGGCTCGAGCACAATAACTAAGATAGCTAGAAGGACCTACCTTCCACTCAAAAATTAAACTTCTCTATTCTTGTTCTTAATGTTTTCTGTTTCTATTTGTATAACTTTCAACAGGGATGCATTGCTAAATTAGATTCATAGAGAAGTCTCCTTCCAACTTCAGCACATTAAGCATCATCTGGGAAGAATGCTGCTTCATATAAATTAATGGTTGATATGTTCCTGGAATGGATGGTTTTAGCAACCAGGTGGGCCCAAATTGAATAATGAGGTATAAGCATAAGTTGTAGTCGTGGATAACCTTGAATAGGAATCATTGAGGTCAAAATACCTAGCAAAAGTATGCGACCTTTTGTAACAATATTCACAAAGCTATAGAAGCCAAATGCCGCTAATATAACGCCTACAATTTGGACCCAAAAATACAATCTGTTTACAATTCTAATCCAGGTTCATAAAAATATTACAAGAGATTAACAAGATTGTGCTAACCTGGTGGTCATCTTAAAACATTCCCAAAATGCATTATAACTATTAATTAATAGTCCATCAACATCTATTTTGAAACAGGGGCACAACCATACAATTATTCTTCTACAAGATATGTACTGTTAGAACTAATTATCCCAAACTCAAGCCATGTATATTTATTGATATTTCAATAGCTATCACATTAATTACCCTTGCTTATGAACAGATGAAACAGTGTTAATAAAATAAATTGGAAATTATTCACAGTCCAGAAACTTTAACAGGTCACACTACAAATTTAGGGCTCAAACTACAACATAAACATAACATACCCACTGATAAGAGCCTTCTTGAGAGCCATCCAGAACAGTAACCCCATTTGCATCAGATTTCAGCGTGCTTCTATCTCTCAGAAGATCCCTAACCTTACAGGAAGAATATCAAATGGCTATCAGAGTAGAGTGTTAAAATAAATACGTGGGGGTTAGGTCAGACTTACTGCTTGCAAAATTCTATCAGATGCATCACCTTCCAATGCCCTCAGGCCAGCAGTAGCCTAAACAAAAAAGAAAAAACATAAATAATTTTGGCGGTTAAGCAAATGCCCACACACAATAAATTAGTAGATGTGTAACTAAAAGTTCATCTGAATGCACCCACCCCCACTCTGACAGGTGTCCTCCGTCGCAGTTCTTTGGGCACCACGCTTTCAGCCTTATCAAGAAGGGAAACAAGCGAGCCTGCTGCAGCCTGTGGATTCTTTGCATACGCACTAAGACCTGGTTTAATCTTTTATCAAACAATACCAGAGCAAATTAACAATCCGAACGATTTGGACAACAAAACACCGAACCTGATGCAGTTATCTAAGCACAAGGTAAAAGGGAAAAAAAAAAGAATTTTTCTTTCAATTACTAATTTGTCAGCATTTGTAAATGGATCTAATCCTTCACTTTTCCTACTTGCATTGTTCATTTCAAGAAAATACAAAAGGAACCAAGTCTCATATATTAATTTAAATTCCATTTTCCAGATCAACAAAATGCAAACGCACATTCAACCAGAAGAAAAAAATATGCGATCACACAAATTCAAAAGCCCAATTCCAAATCACAAAATAATTATAACACTAATAAAAAAACAACCTGGACGAAAAGCTCGAGATCCCTGCCGATGTGGACGAGATCCATATTATGATCGAAGCAAAACACATGCACTCTACTCCCCGAACTTCCCGCATCGAAAATTACAGCGTAATTTTTAGAACCTCTCAAAGTCGGCGACATCTTACGATTATTGATCTCATACTCCTCTAACACGGCCTCCGACGGAGACCGGGAGGGCATTACAAATAAAACGAACCCCATAAGAAGTACCGGGACGGAGATCACTAGAAGGACGCTCCGGTACCGGCGGATCTTGTCGGACAAAGATTCGTGGCGAGGAGGAGGAGGCCGTTTGAGCATCTTGTCGGAGTTGTTGTTGTTGGTGGTGCCGGATTCGAGAAGCTCAGCGGAGGAAGGAGAACGGTAACGGATCTGGCCGTTGACGGAGGAGGAGGCCGACGACGCCTTCAAGGACTGCGCTGGTTCCTCTGGTGGATCCAGCTCTCCTTGTTTTTTATTTTATTTTTAAAAAAATAAAACAAAATTGCTCTCTTTATTTTTATACAAAGAGAAAAGAATAATCAGAAAGCGAAACCTTATATAGATGACATTGAAAGAATTGATGATGAGCAGCAATGGAGACGATTGATACACGTATTTATGTGAATGCGAAATTTTGGTGGAAACGTACGCTCCTTAGTGTTTGTTCGTGTTCGCTAAGTCTTCTTGTTTAATTTTCCTTGCGTTGCTCTTTTCTTTCCTCGCATGAATTTGATTTTGATGTAGTTTGGGGATGACTTCAAAGCAATGTTTTCAAAAGTTATGATTCAATCAAATTTTAACTGTGATCAAACCAGAAATTAATAAATATATAAATTTTTATTTTTCATGTTATATATATAAAAGATAATTTTTAAATATATTATTTAATTATTTATTTAATTGTAAATTTAAATTAAACTTTTAAACTTTAAAATATACAATTTTTTTTAAGTTCACCAACACAACACAAAATAAGATAACAAAACTCACTAGTTATATTTCATCAAAAGAATAAAAAAAAGATCACTAATCATAATATTCATTAAATTAAAATCATTAAAATTAAGACATTTTAAATGGACCGGTCGATTCTTTCATTCATCGGTTCAGTAATTTTTACCGATCCAATCATAAAATGAACAGGTCAATCACTTGTAAAAAATAAGATCTAAATCGAACCGTTTTATGCTTTAGGTCATCGATTCTCTGATTTGACCAACCGGTTCAGTCCAATTTTTAAAACACTGGTTTAAAATTTAAACAAATGGGATGTTTTTAGCCAATATGATATTAATGTAAAGTTGCTTTGCTTGTGAACCCACCATAGACAGAGTTGATTGCATGATCACTAGTTCTCAAAATCAAGAAGATATCCAAATTTCTTTTTTAATAAGAGCATTAGGAAAGGAATTGGTTTTTTTTTCACGTGATGGCAGTTGGGACAAACAAACTAGCTACACTTGCAAGGTTTGTTGATTGCAAAAACATAGAGACAAAGCCACCTCAAGTGTGCCTTAGGGATCACTATTATGCAGACTACACTTTCACAGTACCTTTCTATCTTTTTAGAAGATATGTCGGACTTACAGGATGCTCTCTATCTTTCTAGAGGATATATCGAGGATCTGTCTCTCTAGACTAGTCCAGTAATTTGTCTCGTGTTTTCTTTCCTTTTATAAAAAAAAAAGTCACCTCAAGTTTTCTTGTCGGCGGTTTTATTTTGTATTTGATCATTTCACCACACAAGCAATGGGGGAAATAAACACAGTTAGTGAAAAGGTCCATGGAAGTTGCTTTATTACATTTACGAACCAAAGCGACCAATATAATTTGCTGCTAGCAGCCTAGCAATGGAATGGATTTGGAGGCTACCTCAGATCAGGCCTTCTTCTGTTTGGGCTTGGGTGGTGGGAAAATCATGCGGAAGAGCCTAGCCGCAAACACCGCCCCTATGAAGGGGCAGATCCAGTAAACATAAAACTGCTCCCAAGTGTTGTGCCAATTGTTCAGATACGCCCACCCGAATGCCTGCAGAATCACACACACACACAACGCAAACGCAAGACTCTCTCAATCTTTCATTAAACTCCATCAACGAAGCAAGTTAACTTGACCAACATGAAACACATAAAGCTATTCACCATGGAATTCCAACTTCTTTTTTCAGGAATCCAAAATCATGAATACCCAACACTTGCTCATCTGCTATAACTCCTAACCTGCTGTCCAACCTAATCATAGCTCTCTTTTAAGTTTTCGTCAAATACTTTTTGGACGTCCACAAACCACTCCCACTAAAAAGTTTTTGATGCTCTTGTCGAAATAATAGACATTTACTTCAAAGACTCTTTCGCCAACTTTCCAAGACAGAATCAAATCTTTATTCATGTTGATAAATAAATCCCACCTACTATTATCTCTTTTTGTCAAGCACCTTACTTTTGTTTGGATGCTCCTTTTCAATTTTATTCTGCCTTGTTTTTATTCAGCAGAAATCTAGGAACTAGTTTTGCCTTTCTTCCAACTAGCAAAATCATGGGATGTCCAAAGGAAGAAACCACCTCGGTTCTCGTATTTCTGGACTAATATGTTTATGGAAATGTTCTTCATTGACATTGACAAACTGGAAACGACAGGTGCAGTATCGATGGCAACAGTAACACCTTTGTAATCGACAGCACCGGCATCCTTACCCAGCAAAGGTGAAGGATCTTAAAAATGGTACGATAACAATCCATATTGCTTTAAGATTCCCAAGTGAACTTCTTAGAAGAATGACCAAGTTGTTGGGAATGAGGGTTTTGTTACCACTAAAGGTTCGAACTTCACACTATGTCTTGTCATTTAGAAACCAAAAAGAATAATAATATGCACGTTCACACGCACATATGTATGTACATATTAGAGCCCCTTCCCTCACCTCCCTAAATTGCTTGTCTACAAAGTCAATCAGAGCCAGGGAAAAAGAAAGACAATTCAGGAATTTATTAAGTCAATCTGATAGAATGGAGCATATCATGATTCTTACCGGTAATGCATATTCCCAATAACTCCACATAAACCAAATATATAGTTCCACCAAATTGGTGCTAATGAAGGAATTCCAGACATGTACCAAAAACATAAACAGGAACCACAAAACAGTTTGAACACAAAGGATCGACAAAACTGACTAGAAGAAGAATACAGATATCTAAACAGGTGACGACTGTTATTAAAGAGTTGGGTTTGAAGAGAAATTGGATGAGACGTAAGTGAGAACACATATAATTAGACATATCATATTTCAACTCAAATTCTTAAGAGTATGTATTATGAGTTATAGTTTTATACACAACTTATTTCATCCTTGTGTCTTTTCTTAATGTTGGACAACTTCATTCGTAAATTTTATCTCTCCTTCATAAGTGATCTCATCAACATCAAGAGTAACTTCTTATTAGTCTATAGCTAGCGCAAAACTATTTGATTCACTCAACAAATTATCATTCATTAGATCCAAATTCATAATTTCTACTCATCGGACTTCGTCAACCTAATTATGATAGTAATGATAGAAATTAATGATAATCAAGATAAAATAAAATGTCAGAATTAATATATTTATAAGAAAACACAATTTTCACGTGAATAATATTATCCAAATAATTAACACGTATGTATCACAGCTAAATACTTCCATGTTTCGATACCATGAAGGGCTCTGTGGCATTTTAAGGAGAAACTGGATCAAGTCCAAGCAAAGACTTATATAATTATACAAAACCTTAAAACTGTAAATTATAAGCTCTATTTTTATATATAGCCCAATTCATCTTTCTATCCTTTTTCAATGTGGAACTATTCTACTAATGAATTTCTAACATCTCTATCACAAGTGATTTCATTCACATCATTCACATCATATTAGTTCCCCCCTCAACCCAGAACCACTCATGAATCACTATTTATCGTGCCCAAATCTAACTCTCATACGAATGATAGGAATTAATGATAATCAAGATAAAGTAAGGGGCTGAAACAAATTCATGTATAAGAAAAAACATATTTTTAACTATGAATTATATAACCCAAATAATATAACAAGTATGTATCATTGATCATACAAGTATTTAGATAGAAATACTTACATATAATTCACAGATTAAAAACTCATTTTGAAACAACTTATTGATAAGTTTTCCATCTCCTCAAGAAGACATCTTGTATCTTTCTCCAAATTATAAATCTTTTTCTATGGTGTTCTTAACTTCTCTAATAGCAATGTTATGAATATATGAGTACATGAGTGAAAGATGTTAGGAACTCAAAAGCACACACATCGTCAAGACTGAAGACAGAGATGACAGAAAATACGAAGATGCAGAGAGAGATTGACAACTCACATTGACAGGATTCATGGAGGGCCCGGTATACTCAGCACCCGCAACAACCACCAAAACAGTGGCAACAGCAATAAGCCATGTCTGAGACAGTGGGTTACGAGGACCCTTAAGGAGAATCACAAGAACTGCAAAGGTAATTAAGAAGGTCAAAATGCCTTCGGCAATAGCTCCAGTTTGCAAGTCAACTTTCAGAGTAGGTCCAGCAAGCATGTGTTTATATTGTGGTGGCATAACCTCCATTATAGCCAACACACCACCCACAGCACCTGCTGCCTGTAAAAAAGACATTCCATGCTCCACGTTATTCGCCCACATTCTAACATCTTTTGCTCTAATAAAGTTTTTATTTCACAAAGTTTAAAGCACAGAATTTATTCATCCCCCTTAAAGAGTATTGGTATTTCTTCTCAAAGTCTTGTCGAATTAAATGTTAAATTCAAAAGAGATGGAGATGGATCTGGAGATGGAGTAAGTAAAGTCCAGTCAAATCCTTTGACCCTCTTTTATAACAAACCAAAATATTCCAAATCCATCAAGGTGATCCAGTCAAAAGGAGGGAAATCCCCATCCGATGACCAATCAATCAAAACGCACGTCATTGATCTTCACAACTTTAGCCGATTCGATTAGGATATCAACGCATTTACAAACACGAAAAGAGAACAAAGCACAAGCATCTAAGTACAGGTATATAAAGGAGCGTGCATATATGTATACCTGAGCAGGAAATCTAAGTGCCATGGAGAAGAGACTATCTCCACCAATTCCAGCAGCATAGAAGGCAGCATTACCGGTGGGATTGAAGCTTGCCCCACCCAAGGCCTCGGCGATCAGATTAAACAAGAAAACAGACAAAAAAATAAGAAGGGTAGTCACAACCAAAGGAGCCCAAACCAGTTTCTGAATCCCAAGCGCAGTGACTATCAGGTGAGTGAACAGCCCGAACATGGAAGTGATGAACACCCATATAAAAGTCATCAGTGTATCACCAATCGCCGCCTTTAGCGCTCCCATTCCTGATCATACGAACGTCCCACCACTTTTCTGCGAGAACCCTTCTGTAATAGCCAATTATGCTATTACAAAAAAAACCCGAAAAATCAAGGCAGCAAGCAATTGCGTTTCCGAGAAAGATGGTGTATTTTGTGTGCAGTGCTCGAACGTAAGATTTTTACTGGAATTGGGTGTCAAAGGCTGTAACTTTGGGATTGGATATACACAGACACAGACAATGGAGTTATTTGCCTAACTCAGGATAGAGTTAGTTGCCGCGGCGGTGGTAGAAGTGAAGAAGAGTTGGGGAATAATTTTTGCTGCCACCAAATATTTGACCAAACTTGTTGTTTCTCTAGTTAGTTCATGTGTTTGTATGTTTGTTGGTGTGCCGTTCCACTTGGACTCTCCTCTTCTCTCTCACTATCTATTTTAGATTTTCCATCACAGCCTAATTTATTATATATTTTCTTATTTTTGTTTGAGGTAGCCTTGTTATGACTTTGCTTGTAATGCTGTGTGTGTTTGTCTCAGATCCTCTCGTTTGACTGACTTTGAAGAATTAAAAATTAAAGAAGGAAAAGAAATTGACTGTATGAAGTGTGATGAGTTTTCAGTTTTATCACTTGATTTTAATTATTAATTTATTTAAAACACATAATTTAAAAGATATTTATTTGATATATATATTGGAAGAATTTTATTTTTTGTTTTTTAATTTGAGCTTTTATTCTCGTATTATAAAGAACAAATAGATTGGGCCAGAGATATGAAACTAATGGGCCCTAACAGAGTACTGAATTCAGATTGAGCTAACGGCAGGGGGTGGAGAAAATATAGCCGTTGGGAGCCTGCAACGGCTACTTTTGGTCTCTAACAGGGGAATTTTAGTATCCGTTTTAATAAAGTGTTCCCTTTAAATCACTCTTCAATTCCAACTTGATAAGGACACACACTCAAACTGCAGCTCCGGATTTCCATATCAAAAACACAAGATCATCTTCTACTTTCCATCTTCAAATACATTCCCATTAAGAAACCCATTTGCTCACATCATCTCCTTGTTTCCATATCTTACCTCTTCCAACCTGTTGCCGCTTTTGTTGTGTTGTCATCTCTACTGAAGTAATTTTATACAGCTGCCACAGAGGTTCCCTCTTCCTTCTCTTTTAGTTACCATTTCTTTTTACATTGTGTTATGCTTGTGATTTGAAGATGGATTACCTCTCTTTATTTTTCCTTAATTGTTATTGGTTTTCAATTTGGTTGTATTTGTAAGCGAAAATTAATGAAAGTAACTTATGTAAATAGCAGAGGTGAAGTGAACATATTCATCAATTTCATTTTCGGTTCCCTTTGCTGCTCAAAGTTAATATTAAAGCAACATTTTGCAAATTTGGATCCATCCCAGATAGATTTTCAGTTATCTTCGATCCATTGACAATTTAAGTTCTGCAATCCAAACTCATAAACAAAGCTGAGATTTTATCCTGAAAAACTTTTGATTCTGCGCACAATATATGCTGTGTCTTGTTTGCATCAAAACTGGGACTGATTGGCCATGTTTCTTTTGCTCAGGTTTCATCACACAGATTGTAAAGATGAATGACTTGATGACCAAATCGTTCATGAGCTATGTGGATCTAAAGAAAGAGGCCATGAGAGATCTTGAAGCTGGTCCAGACCATGATCTAGAGATGGCAAATGCATCAAATACAATCGACCAGAACCTTGGCTTGTTCCTTGAAGAAGCTGAGCATGTCAAGAAGGAAATGGGATCCATCCGGGAAATCCTTGAGAGGCTCCAAGAGTCCAATGAGGAGAGCAAATCCCTGCACAAACCTGAGGCCTTGAAAGCACTGCGCATCAAAATCAACGCAGACATTGTTACTGTCCTCAAAAAGGTAAGAGCTATCAGATCTCAGCTTGAAGAAATGGATCGTGCCAACGCGGCTAACAGGCGCCTCTCAGGGTTCAAAGAAGGAACCCCGATATACCGAACAAGGGTTGCTGTCACCAATGGCCTGCGCAAGAAGTTGAAGGAGCTTATGATGGATTTCCAAGGTCTGAGGCAGAAAATGATGACTGAGTACAAAGAAACTGTTGGGAGGAGATACTTCACAGTGACTGGTGAGTACCCGGATGAAGAAATAATTGATAAGATAATCTCCGATGGCAGTGGTGGTGAGGAGTTCTTGAAACGAGCAATTCAGGAACACGGGAAAGGAAAGGTGTTGGAGACGGTGGTGGAGATTCAGGATAGGCATGATGCTGCAAAAGAGATCGAGAAGAGCTTGTTGGAGTTGCATCAGGTGTTTCTGGACATGGCTGTTATGGTGGAGGCACAAGGAGAGCAGCTGGATGATATTGAACACCATGTGTTGAATGCTAATCACTATGTCAAAGACGGTACCAAAGAGCTCAAGAGTGCGAAAGAGTATCAAAGAAGCAGCAGGAAATGCATGTGTATTGGGATAATTCTTCTGCTTTTGATCATTCTTGTGATTGTTATACCTATTGCTACCAGTTTCAGTCACTCTTGAATGAGGGGTCCGATGGAGGATTTAATGCCCTGTTATTCCTTCTGCTTTTCTGTTTGTGTTTCTATTATTAATTCATTCAGTCCTTGTTTTGGGACTTTATTTGTTCATGTAAGTAGCTTTTTATGTAACCAGTGTGTATCAGGTTAGAATCGTACACAACAAATTCTGCTGGGATAAATTGAACATTATGTTGCATATGATATGGTTTATATGGTTTATAATTTATAAGGTGAAAGTATATGCCACTCTTGTTCGTTTATCTTTCAACTTCTCAAATTAGCTTAATTGAACCCTAACATAAGCTGTCGGCTTCGTTTTGGTATGACAATTAGATATTTATAAATGATAAAGCTGTACAAGCCACGTTGACTAGGCTTGGGTTGTGGATTTCTTAACCTGATTAGGAGAGACAAAACGATGTTATTTTTTGAATTTAAAAAAAAATTAAACTGGGCTGAGACTGTTTGACTTATGGCCCAACATGTCATGGGTCCGGCTAGGCCCATTGCCCCTAATTCCAGTTCAAGTCAAGGTGAATAGATTCAACATGCTTGAGACACTTTCTCTAGCAACAGAACACTTGCATTCTATATGGAATGGTAACTGAAAATTTGTATGTAACTTCTTAAATATAATATGGAAACAAGTTAAAGACTTATTGAGTTGAAGTTCTGATGTAGAGTGTTTTTTGGAAATTATACTGTGGTCGTTAGACAAGTATAGCTTAATTTCAAATGGAGATCTTCCTGCTTACCTTATTGTTCTAGCTTCCTATCTATGTATAGTTTGGAACGAGAGAAATTCTAGATGGTTCAAACAAGTGAGGCAAGTTGAACTTCTACTAAATTTGAAAGAAGTTTTGAAAGATGTATGTTGTTTTTCATTATTTTTGTGAAAAGCTCGTAAGCCTTAACATATAAGTGAAAACACAATCAAAAGAAGATTTATAGGGATTATAATACAACTAATAATCTTATCTAATCTTATCTGTAAAGATTAAATTGTTGAGACACAAATATCAAATACTATCGATCCCCTCAAGCTTATAATGGTTTGCAATCGTGGGCTTATGAGGCGTTTATTGATAATGGATACTAGGTTCTAAATTGGTGTGTAATGAGGTGTTGACATATTTATGAGTTGGTTCAGTGGGTGTGTTGAGTTGTTCTGAATTTGTGTATGTGCAGACTAGTGTAGTGTGTTCTGACTCAAAAAATGCCTAGATGTTGAAAGAATTACATCTTGTGTATGTGCAGACTAGGGTAGTGTGTTCTGACCCAAAAAATGCCTAGATGTTGAAAGAATTAGGTGTAGGCTCTGATACCATGAAAAAAGTTATGAAAGATGTATATTGTTTTTCATTATTTTTTGTGAAAAGCTTATAAGCTTTAATATATAAGTGAAAACGCAATCAGAAGAAGATTTATAGTAAATTATCTGCAAAGATTAAATTGTTGAGGTACATATATCAAATGTTATCAAAATTAAGCCTAACTAGCATTAGAGGGTAACTAGTTCTTTATAATCTTAAGCAACTTCAACAATCAGGACTATATTCATATAACTCCATACACTAAAGCTTACACATGCAGAGATCAATGAAGGTAGAAATAGTCCACGTTTTGCGTTTAAATGGGTTATCTATAATGCATGCATATCCCCAACAAGTTTCAAACATGAAGCTACCTTTTTTATTTTCTTTTTTTATTACATTAGGTATCCCAGCTTAGCCGGACTAATCCTAAGCCCGTAAGACCCCACCTTAAGAGCCCTAGAGGAGGTAAATCTGGAACTCCAAGATCCCTTATATTCCTACGTAGCCTGTACACTTTTGCGCACAAGAAGTCGTCACATACTTGATTGGTCAACTGCTGACTGATCGCTGGCCTTGATCAGCATCAGGTTCTCAGCAGCCCTCGGGTTCCCTAGTAGCTTCAACTCCCACACTGCTGCTGGAAGCGAGGCGTCTGTAATTGATCCGATCAAGAAGCTTAGCCTAGAGGGCTAGAGGATCATCAACAGAGAATATTTCCCATTTCCCCTCCTTTTACGTGACTCGAACTCAAGGCCTCTTGTGAGGAAGAGCCTTAAGTGAGGAGTTTACACCATTTAAGCCATTCCTCGTTGTTTCCATGGGGTCGCTAGATTTTCTAGGAATAGAACTCATATATCTAAATGTAGCTTACTTCTCTTTGGATTATGACTGTGAGGTTGATAGCTAAAAGATGTTCTGATGGTGGAGTTTATGCTAATAAGCTAAGCTAAGATGATATTTACATTGGAAGTCTTGTATGCATTACACGTATAAAGGGCTCTTCCATAAACATGTTTAGTTATTAAGTCTCCCAGTATATCTAATATAATTTATTGAACCATGTTGATAGGTGTATATCTCTAATTATTTTTCTTCCTTTTCAATGATGAATTTTTAATTTAAAAAATAAATGGTTTATAATTAATATAAATTGAAATTAAGGACTTTTTAAGAGTTAAAATGGTTTTCACTTTAATAAATGAAAATATAGAATTTATATGGTTGATTTACATTCACAAATATGGATCTCTGTATTAAAACGATATAAAAGTGCAGAGTATGACATATTTTATCGAATATATAGAAGCACATAAGATTTTGAGTCGAATTATAATCCCAGTTGAGCCGGTATAAAGTTTAAGGCATATCTTACAATTCAAGTTGTATAAACATTTATTAGGTATAAGTTATGCTTCAACTTTTGTATCTATTAGGTTATTAGTTGTGACCATCTTCTGTATGAAAGATACCTTATGCTTAAAGGTATATCTAATGAAGTCTAGTATGATAGACTTGATTTTTAATAGTAAATGATAGAGTTTTGCACATTCACACTACAACTATCAATAAGACTATGCAATTGTATATCTTCTTTAACCCTTTCCATCAATGAAATGTATTATGCTTTTATTATAGACAAAGCAATTATAAACTAAAGTATCACTTTCCAATTGATTACACAACCAAATAGGGTAAAGATTAATATATCAATGATTGCATTATCAAGAGATCTTTGTCATAATGAGAATCAGTATAACCAATAATACCATCACTAGAATCACCATAATCATAAGCCAAACAAATATTACTCGTAACTTTCAAGTATGATATAACTCACTTCACGGATTTCCAGTGGCCTTTCTCAGGATTACTCATAAGCATGTTTACCTCACCAGCAACATGTGCTAAATCTGGTCTTGTGCATATTAGGATATACATCAAACTCTTGTATGCACTTAAGTAAAAAACTTATTTCATGTAATCTTTCTTTGCATCTAAATTGATAATATGCTAGCATTAAGCTTGGACTAATCCATTCAAAAAGACTATGACACTTGTTAAATATATTTTTATTACAATAAGTATAATAAGTTTGCTCTTTTGTCCTTTCAAATCTCCTTATCCAAAATGTTCTTGACTACACTCAAATCTTTTATCTTAAACTCATTGTTAACAAAGTATTATATTATTAATTTTAGCTTTATTATTATCTGCAGTTAATAAGTCATTGACATATAACAACAAATATATATATGAACCTTTTGACACCTTCAAAAAATAAATGCATTTATCAAACTAAGTTATGAATACAACTATAAGAAACTATAAATACATCAAATCACTTATACTACTGTCTCGATAATTGTTTCGACCTATATAGGGATTTATTCAATAAACAAATATTGTCATTCTTCTTAAAGTTAAGAAAACCCTCTGACAATCTTACTCTAGTTTAAATGGAATTACCATGATTAAAAGAAGTTGTATGGTCTTATACTTCACAACTTATGAGAATACCTCATGATAATCTATTCGTTCTATTGAAATAATGGAGGTTTAAATTGATGCTTTGATGATAAAAAATATAAGTATTACTAGTAATTTTATTATTTTGATGAGAAGAAATATGAGAACAAGATGTAGTTATAAGCTTAAGAAGACAATTCATGTATCTGATAAAAGAAGAGATTAAGTTTGTAACTTACAAAGTGAAGACCAAGTTAAGAACAAAGAATATCGAGAGTCATTCTTTAAATTTTAATGTTTTAAAGGCTCACCATGCATAAACATTTCATATCAATTATTGTATGAATCTTTTCATTCATCAAGAGACACTGAAGCTTTTGGTTTTAATAAAAAAAATCCTCTTAATCTTTAAAGAACTCTTTATGGAATATTTTAGGAAGTGCTTAAATCATAATTGCATTAAACAAATTAAATTTAAGCATTTGAAGTTATTAAAATCATGTCTTTTGGGGATTAATCAACTTATATGGGTTAATGGTTGACCTATATAAGTTAAATTATCAAATTTGATATACTGAGAGTTTGTAGTAATATTGGTTGATGTATTAGTAGACTAACATATCATATTGGTTAATTGATCATTATCTCAACGACTAGTGAATCTGTACATCAATGCACACTGGTTGACCAATATGCTATATTAGTCAACCAGTGCTCTACAATCAGTCATTGTAACAACTAATTATTGGTTCTAACTACTAGTAAGGGTCCCAAAACTTCATAAATATATGTTTTCTAATTGTTTTAACGTTAAAAAGTACTTGGATGTGTTTTACACATATTTCTAAGTGTTTTTTTTTTAATCATTTGAGCATCATTATCTCATATTTATGTTAGTAAGCCTTTTTGAAGTCATCAAGTGATAATATAAGGTATTTTAAGTTGTAAGATTTATTTTGAGGCATGATATTATTGTATTTGAGGGTAATTTAAGTGAGATTGAGGTTCCTCTTCACTTTGATATAAGATTGTAAAAGAATTCCTCTTTGTCAAGAAAAATTTATGCAATGGTTATTCTTCACCTTAGAAGAACAATTATAATGTAATTATAAGAAGCGTCCTAGGAGTGGACGTAGTAGAACTACCATATGTTGGTTTGCATTATTTCTTTCATATTCTTTTTAAATTATTGTTCAATTGTCTGATTGATTTACATTAAACAATTCCTTTTATTCTTTTTTTTTATAACTCAGGTTAAGAGCTTCGCCCGACTATCCTAGGACCTATGAGCCACCCACTCAGACTTATAGATAGGTAAATCCGGATCTGATCCTAGGTGGTATCAGAGGTATCTGCTCCTGAAAGATGGGCTACCACCAGGGCGGTTACATCACCTTAGATAAAGGCTGCTCCTCCCAAGGTTCGAGCCCACAACCTTCACACAATCCTCTCCCCCTTTCTATCGCTAGGCTATCCCGTGAGGGGCACAATTCCCTTTATTCTTATATATACTAGTTGTTGTTAATTAAGTACATTGGTTATAAAAATTATCAAAAATTTTAAACATCCAATTCACCTCCCCTTTTGGGTGCTATTATGGACTAACACCCTCCTTTTGTAAAAGATCATGTGTCACTATTCATGCCTTGAACCTAACTGAATTCATTTTAGGAATACTTTCCTTATTCTTAAAGATTCATTTGCATCCTATTGGCTTTACACCCTTTGTTAATGGTGTAAGTTCTCATGTCTCAGTTTTATACAAATACTACATCTCCTTATTCATGGAAATTATCCATACTTACATCTCCTTATTCATGGAAATTATCCATATTGATGCTTCTTTAAAATCCATTACCTCTCTATAATTCTATGGTTCTACAGTCTCTAGACTCAGTTACTTAAAAAAAATGCAATATGATCAGTTTCAATAACATGAACATAAACTAAATACTTTAAATGTTTTCTGATTTTTCTCCTTTTTCTTTTTTCTACTATACTTTGCAATTATTCCCACTGTATATTCATTAATTGATGTTTAACTATCTTGTTTGGAATTTCAATTTAAAACTCTACCTTCTAATTAACATCATGATATTTTTCACTTACAAGATCATCAAGCTCATCCTTTTGGTCAAACATAATAGATTCCTGAAAAGTAGGATTTGATCTCATGAGAAATTTGATTCGCCAATCATTATTAAAGAAAATAATTAATATAGGGGATTATGAAATCTTGTATTAAGAAAAGTAATGATAATAATAACTTGAAGGTATTTAATAAACTAGACCTTGATTTACAGTTGCTTCCACCCTTTGGAACTACAATTGATCATTGATACAAAAATACTTATTTTTATTAATCATATATTCAATGTGATACTAAATATCCATCTTTTCTTAAATTAATTAATCAAAAACACATAATTTAGTTTACCCTTATTGTTTAACAACCTTAGATACGACCCAAAATTTAATTAAATAATAGCTTTAAGAAAAGAAAGACCATTGAAGAAAAATAACAAAACATCCGCAGTTGTATTTAATGTAACACCCAAATACCCCCTGGGAGGATACATGGATGCCACCCAAGACTAGTCAAACAAAACCAAACATCATACTTAGTTTATTAGAATTTCAAACACACTTATAATACATATCATAAATTTCAAAAACTAAATCCAAAGAATATGTACATGCCCAAACAACGAAACAAAATACATTTTGTAGAACGGTACAAAACTCAGTCTTCTTTGGCCAATGCAGTTGTCTTGTCCCAGTCTACCCTTCGTTCCGAACCTACACGGGGCAAATCCACCGTGCTAAGCATATAGCTTAGTGAGTAATAACTAATCTATATTAACTGATTTCA
>JAOSBP010000002.1:8919388-8935671 GCA_027563825.1 Erythroxylum mucronatum | reverse complement strand
GTTCGAGAATCAGGTCATTTGGAGTTCGGATGACCAAGATATGGTCAAAATAGTGGAAGGATTTAAATTAAAACAAAATAAAATAAAATAAAATAATAATAATATATAACTGTTACTGTTCATCGTCCCTAACTTACGAACATGGTACTGTTCACGTTTTTTTTTTAATTTTTCCAAAAATTCTCCTATGCTTTCCTTTTCTCATTTCTTCACTTCTAAACATCCATTAGGTTTGTTTTAACCCACAAAAGTTTCCAACCAACTCAGAAACCAATTTAAACCTAGTACATCACTAAGTCAAAAATCACTCACTCACTCTCTCTCTACTGTGAACTTTCCATTTCATCATTTTTTTTATATCTATAGCATTCTCGTGCATTCATGTACTCATATATACTATAACATTATTTTAACACTTACTCTTGTATCAACAGAAACTCCAGGTATCAACCAATTGATCAAACTTAATATTATTCTATTTCAAAGACATACGAATTTTTCATAAGCATACTGAACATGGTTAATCATTTATGTTATCCTACAAATAAAGACATGTACTTACATCAGATGGCATACACTAATACATAAAGAAACATTTTGTATATGATGAAAAAGTCCCAAGGAACAAAGCCAAAACAAAGCACATAGTATTTCAGAATCTACTATCCTGTATTTAAGAAACAAAGATGGTATAGTCGCATGCTAGCTTACACACCGTGCATGCATATAAAGCACTAACTACTTACTCGTTTCAGCAAGATTCGACAGAGAAGGAGAGAAGGAGAGAAGTTCAGATGTTTTCGGTGCATGTTATTATTATCAAGCTATAGTAAGTAATACGGTGGGTTTTCTTATTTGCATGTGAGACACGTAGTATACCCGTGTCAAAATTAACTGAATTTCATGTCTCATTACCCTGCTTCCACATGCCATCGTCCGGTAGGTTATTATTTTACTATATTATTATTTTATTAATAAAATATTATTAAATAATCAAAAACACTGTTATGAATTCTTATGTCAAACAATTACCCAAAATTTCCAGACAACTTCCAAAAATTTACCAAAATTTCGTCATAAAATAATGACTCGGAAAATAAATTGTCAACTCAAAATGAATTCACCATCAATTTCTAAAAATATTTGAAGTATACAAAAATTACTAAAATTATATTAATATTGTCCGAATCAGTCCGAAGTTTCATTAAACCAATTTACCCGGAAAATGCCATGAATGCATGCCATAATACTTATGCACAATTAAGCAAATATTTAATAAGCAATTAACAAACATAATAAACATAATTCGTTTTAAATTTCGTTAATATTCTAACCCCTAATTTGGGGCGCTACATTTAATCTGGTTGAACACTTTTCCTAAGAGTAATAGTTCCTAATGTAACAAATTAGAACTTATAATTGCTACAAATGATTAAATAAATTGAAATTTTACGTATTCAATACTTAATCTAGCAAATGATCATTCTAATTAATAATCTAATTATGCACATTAGAAATTAATAAAAATAATCATAAACGTAAAGCACAAAAAGACAATTCAATATATGAATAAATGAATTACTACCATTGTAAGACCTAAATGCCTCTTAATCTTCAAGGTTCCAAAAGGAGATTCCACTTCCTTTAACCAAGAATAAAATAACTAGTCAATTGTGGCCATTTTTACCATTAGAAACTAAAGAGAATCTATTATAATATCTACTAGAGACAGAAGAAAACAAGAAGACTTTGAGAAGTTGAAAAATGTAGTTGGAAGATGGGATGATCCACTCCTTCACTTCTTAGCTTTATTTATAGCCACTTGACTTTATGTGGAGATCTCACTATTATGATTCTTTGGATCTTCCTCACTATAACTTCATTAATTTCCACTTAGATTTGATTAAGATAAGTATTTCAACAACTTTAAATACATATTTCTTTTGCATATGTAAAGTCTAGAACTTGCAATGCCTATTGGACGTGCCCACGCACAAGATCACACCATATTTCTTTTCAGATTTTAATAATTTGATCCAAATCTACAAAAATAAAATATTTTGTTAACTCAAATCTTCTTGATTCACCCTCAATCATTGTTGAGACTCTTCCTCCATTTAAAATTTTAAAATTGGATTGAAGCTTAATCCTTTTTCCAATAAAAACAATACTTAAAGCTTATCTTGTAAAAATAGACAAAATATTAAGTTTGAACATATTAAGATAACAAAATATGAAAAATTTTGAATGCTAAAAATAAGGCAAAATTATGACACATCAAATTCCCTTATACCTAATTCTTACTTGTCCCTAAGCAATTTAAAAATATGATAGCCAAATAGTTTTTATCAAAGTACTTCTCATAAGGTCAAACCATATACACTCCTTAAAACTTAGACCAAAAAAGAGTTAAGCATCAAAACACATCAAAGTTGATTTTCTCCAAAAATATGAGTGCATACAATTAAAGGCAATCTCAATCAAAGTATGCCCAAGCCTTGGTGAATTTTCTCACGATGTTCATTGTTTCACATAAGTGTTTAGGTTCAAGCATTTACTCTCAAACTCTTGTCACATGGAATATATTACTATAAACTTACACATATAGCAAATATCTCTCACTATGAACACATGAAGGCATAAATTGAAAGGACTTTTATGAAATGTTTGTAATAAGGTTTAGATTAAAGATTGAAAAAGGGAGAATTATAAGTTAAAACAACACATATTAATAAGACATTCAAAGAAAGTGCAGGGCTGAAAATGGAATGTCATCAAGTACTCCTCTATTGATGTAAATATACTATGTTGCAATTAATTTTTTAAAATCCTTGATACAAAAGTAAGTAACCATCATACAAAATTAATACTAAATGAGTAAATTGGAAAATAAACTTTAAATCAAAATCCTTCTCATTCCTCAACTAACTTTATAAATTCCTTATTAGGATGTGTGGTTAGGTGATAGGGTGTATGCTAGGTTAAGTTTGTGATGTAGGTTTAGATAAAAAATAAAGAGATTATAATTGGCTTAAATAGCTGAACTAAGCATAACTAAGGTGGCTTTTTAAGTTAAATGATTTAACCAAGTAGGGCCTTTATCATATTCAATTCTTATGTAATTATAGCGATTCAAGCTAGTTTAATGCAAAATCTAGAGGAATCCAAATGACAAAGAAGCATACATTAAAGAAAAATGGATATACATAAGATGTTTCTATACTTGAAGGCTTACGTACTCACAGGTTTTAACTTATCAACCTTCGTCTTGATCAATTTAGGTCTCATTTTCCATATATAAACTAATTCATTCAGAACAATTTGGTGAAAACCTCTTTAGAAAATATTACTTCATTAATTTCCAAAAGCATTACGTAGAAATAAGAATTTAAAGGAGAATCTTCAGAACATTCTTAAAAGTCAAAAGTACTAAAAAAATTAGAAAAAGCATTCCATTTCCAAACATATCTAAAATATTGTCCTCAATGTTTAAATTAAAACACAAAAATGGGAAGTAAAAGATGATATAAGAAGAGACTATCGTATTTTTCTTCATGTTTGGGGTTGTGAAGAAGAACAGGAAACTCATGGAGAAGGTGAAAAAAAGGGACTTGATCCATCAGTCTAAGAAGAAAATCATCAAATTGTGCACAATTCGTTACAATTTGCTCTCAATCCTTCTTAATCGGACTAAACTAGTTATTTGAGTTAAGGAAAAGGAAGCAACATCTTCTTGTGGGTTGGTAGATAGATGTTTTGCAGCTAAAAGTCTGTTGTATTGGAATGTCTTAGAAGACACTATGGCTAGACCAAGTAGAATAAAATCAAAACTGTCATCGGACTATTGTGTGATGATTCCCATCTTTGCTAAACAATTTAGATCCAAAGGTTCCATCACATAAGCAATATGCATATTATTACTAAACAAATCAAGTAAATTTAAATTAACAACTAGTTGAGTGATGTATGAACTTAGGATTAAAGTTTTATTTTTCTTTTAAATCACATAAAGAAATTGTATAATCAACCAATAACATAAGTTTACTATAATATTTTGTTCTATACATGACAAAAAGTTAAAGTCAACTTTAACTAATATCCCTACACTAACTCGTCATGCTGAAAAGTTGTAGGCTAAGAAATGTCACAAATATTTCAAAACATGTTTTTTTAGATAAAAACTTTTCGAGGAACTTTGGTTATATGATTTTCATCAAAACATTCACTCTATAACTTGATAGGTTGAAAGTCAGAAGAGTAATCACACTTTGAATTTATAAACAAATCTTTCTTGTAGGGCATTGACTGATTTCTTACCTAACATATTACCAACTACTATTATTCCGCTAAAGCCAAGAAAGCATATAATGAACGTGGAAAAATCATCTGCTAAAGCTGATGTCCGAAAATCGTCTTCTGTTTAAGCTGGACGTGTATCCTTCCTTTAAAAAAATCAAAAGGTTAATAATTGGCTTTGTCGCATGGATTTTCCTATACCTTGCTCTTTTTATTTTTATATGATTTAATCAATTCAACTGACTACCTTCCACCAAAGTGGAATCATAAGCCAAAAAGATGAAATGAAAAAAAGAAGCGGTGAATAGGAACCCAATCCATTTTGCTATTTAACCTATATGCTTAACACATGTGAGTTGAACATTATCTTCGGGAAAAATCAACGCTCTGTAAACAAAGGTTGACCCTTCTATGTTGTCTAATTGAAAGGCTGATAGATGAGTGGGCAAGATGGAAATGGGGGTCGTCGTCGTGGAAAAATATGGTTTGACTCCCATAGCTCCGATGTGGTGAAAAAGACTGATTCAATGAGATATGTCTATAGAACGCATCTCTCAGATAGACTTGTTTTTTCCTGTAGGTGTCGTAAAGTAAGCAGTCGGACTAACCTTTAGTTCCTGTAACCAAGTTTTTCTTTTTGCATTTTCCTTCCTAGGCAAAAATTCAAATCCATTTTCTTTTAGAAAACCCAGTATTTTTGGTATAAAGTCAATTTCCTATCCTAAGTAAGAGTTCAATCGTGCCATTCTTTCATTTTCTCCATTTTTTTTCCATTTTTTAGAGAAAAATTCCCTACATTGAGCCTCAACACAACTGGAAGCCAAGTCTCGGGCATCTTTCCTCAGAACTGTTCAATAGCTGCGGGAAGCCCAAAACATCAGAATTGGCTCTTTTGGCGGAGTGTCTAGTTTTTTTTGACAGATGTAAACTCTTAGGCCGTAGGAAGAGCATTTTTCTTTGTACCATTTTTAAAGTCCAAGGAAAGTCATTTCCCGCGCCTTTCAAAGAAAGCAAAGCCGCCTTCCCACTTTGGAAATCCGATCTCAACTGTAAAGACTGATTCATCAGGAAGGTCCATGTTCAGGGGTCTAGAACTGGATGCGTATCAGTCTGAGTTCCTATTAAAAGTAGTCGTCCCATTTAGCTTGATTCCTGGTTCAATGGTGAGCTTTTTTCCTTTGCTTCTTTGCCTGTACGTCTTTAAACTAAAGATTGAGACTGAGGAAATAAGGGCAGGGGTCATCCATTTCAATTGAAGAATCAAGCATCGAATCTGATGTTTTCAAAGGGATTTTTTCAATGTGCATTCCTGGAATAGTGTCTCACGTCGACTTTGAGATCCGATTTTAGGGCATGCTTTCAAAACAGGCGGCTTTCTTTCACTTCTTTCTAAGAGCCGGAGACCTGCCAGTTAGTCTCTTTACTCAAGATAAAAGTTTGGAATTCGACCTCTCCTTATCGCGAGATTCTCAGGTTTCACCCCAAAAATCTGTATTCTAAAAAGACAATTTTGAAAAAAAAACAAATAGGTAGGCGAGAAGCGAATCCACAAATATTGCCTCAGTTCGGATTGTTCTCTGTAACTCGGGAACATAAAGTTGGAATCGCTATTAATCACACTTTGAATTTATAAACAAATCTTTCTTAACATCATACTTTTTAATGAATCACATTGAAATATTGAATACAACAATTTAAAAAGTGAATCCCTTCCTATCATCCAATATTTGATAAAAAAAATTAAGGTCAAACTCATCAGTCAACTCAAAGGTTGTATATAACTCTCATGTAAATTCAATAAATGCAGGTAATTACACATTGACGTAAGTATGCCAGCTCGTTTGATTGACCAAAGTTTCAAATTTTTCTTTGATATTTAATTTATGGATATGAATGTCTTACAAGCATAAGTTTTTCATTCACAAAGTTCTTAATATGTTTTTTCATCTTGGAAAGTATTGAAACCTCCAATTTTGAGATTTAAACTGCTGGCTAGTTCTACTTATGGCTTTGAGTGGTTTTAGCCAATGGGTTATGTTGGTGGCACTTACATTTTTTAGGAGGTGGATTCTTATTGTGGTTCTATATACATTGCTAAAATTGCTCCTTTAGCATGTGATTTGGTTCTTCACATGGTTGTTCTGCCTTAAATTAAAGATTCTAGGATTAATGGATATTGATAGGATCAAGTAAAGAAATTTTTTTACTACTATTGATTTGGTTATGGCTGCTTGTGGAAGATGATCTCTTATACTAGTGTTATGAGTAACTGGATTCTTCTACTGGAAAATGGTGCTTCAGTTGTAGTGACTTTTGGGTGTTGGTATGGCTGTTATATATTGTTTGTGATATATATTGACGAAACAAGATTTTAGGGTTTTATATATCGAATATGGTCGTGTATGTGGCTGAGTCTTAGATTGTGTCCCTTAATTTTCCTCAATATTCACGCAGACATATGATTTTAGGAATAAGGGCATGTACAAGTTTATATGGGCTTATCAATTGTTCATAAAATCATGTCCTTTTGCAAATCAACTGCTCTATCTCTATATGTTTACAGATAGTTACATACTCCAAGGGACACTAGCGTGTTTAGTACCTATATGGTTGTGTACAATTCCACACAGGCATGTCAATTCATGTTTGGGTTTATAAAGGCATGCCCATTTTCACAAGACCATGTCCTTCTAGACATCTTAAATCCCTTGATTTTCTTTCATGATTTCATCTAAATTCTGCCCCTTTTTAGTTTTAAAGGCAAGTGAAACTTAAGAACTAAGAGAAAATCCAAAATATGAATTAAATAAAATAAAGATAAACTTAGGGTGCCTCCTAAGAGTGCTTTTATTTAATGTTTATAGCTCGATGATGTTGTCATTCATTCTTCATAATAAATCAAGTTAGTTAAATCCATATCCTTAACTATTATAATGTTTACATTCTCGTAGCATGGTCTGAGCCGATGACCATTAACCTTCAAAACTTTGGAGGTAAACATGCTTTGGATTTTCATTACACTATATGGAATTACATTAGTTATGATGAAGGGTCCAACCCATCAAGATCATAACTTTCTTAAAAATAGTCGAATCTTAGAATGATAAAGGAGGAAGTTTTACCCAATGAATTTTTTTCCCAAGTAATGAGTTTATCATGTAAAGCTTTTGTTTTCTCTTTATAGATTCTTACATTTTCATGGGACTCCTTACATATCTCCTCAAGTACTTATAGCTGCAATGTTCTACGATTCCCACTTTCATAAAAGCTTATATTACAATGCTTAACAACCTAAAATGCTTTGTATTATAATTCAACAGGGGGAATGACAAGCCCCATTTATTAACTTGTAAGGGGACATATTAGTTGGTGTCCCCTAAGTTGTTCGGTAAGCCTAAAGTGAGTCATTAGGTCTCAATCTCCAGTCTTTTCTCATTAGTCCAACCATTTTTTAATGATTAATTTGATTTCTCTATTTGAAACTTTGACTTGCCTACTTATTTATGGGCGGTATAATGTATAGATCTTATAATTCATTCCACATTTCTTTAAAACAAAAATGTTTCCCTTGATGACTCATTAAGGATTATGGAATATCAAACCTACATAAAATATTAGTTTTAAAGAAACTTGCAACCATTTTCGAATTATTAGTTTGGGTGGCGTTTACTTTAACACACTTGAAGATATTAATCGATAGTTAACAAAATCTAGAAAAAATTAAAGGAAGAGGGAAAAAGTAATATGAAATCAATGGCCCAAAAGTAAAAAAATTCACAAACTAATATCGATGTTTGTGGCATCTCACTCTTTTAAGTGATATAACCTATTCTTTAACGTGGCTGTAAGCTTTACAAAATAGGTAAGGGTCTAGAAACAACAAAGACCAAAAAAACCACATTCTAAAATCTCTCTTGCTTTTCGTTTCGCGCCAAAATGTCCTCTACAAGCACATAAATGGCAAAACAAGAGAATAGATGAGATTTCGTTTTCATGTACGCATCTTTGTATTACTTGATCAAAGCAATACTTCCAAAAATACAGATCGTCCCATACATAATGCTTAGCATCACTCCTGATTTTATCCTTTTGAGCTTTTGATAGATAAGTAGGTAATATATTTGTAGCCAAATAATGAACTATATTTGCATACTATGGAAATTAAACACTCATAAAGAATAGTTGCTCATTTGGGAGTTCCTCTTGTAAATTAAAGTTTGTACGAACATGAGACAAGTATCGTATAAAGGATCTACCGCTTATTTTTTACACCTTGCTTGTCTTTGATTTCTAAATCAAACCATCTTAGCAATAAGATATATCTCATCAATTTAGGCTTTGCCTCCTTCTTTGATAATAAGAATTTAAGAGCTACATGATCAAAGAAAAACAACAACTTTAGTACCTAACAAGGAAGATCAAATTTTTTTCAGAGCAAAAAGTACGACTAACAACTCTTTTTTAGTTGTTAAGTAATATCTTTGGGCATTATTAAAGTTATAGATGCATTGTAAAAAACACAGGGCACTTTCTCCATTCTTTGTCCCAAGATAGCTCTTATAGCTTTGTCACTTGTGTCACGTATAAGTTCGAACGACAACTCCTATTTAGATGGTTTAATAATTGGAGCTGAAATTGGTAACTTGTTCAAATTATCAAAGGCTTCTTTACTATCATCATTAAGTTTAAAAATAAAATCTTTCTAAAGTAACTTACACAATGGGGATGTTATTTTAAAAAAAACATTTGATGAACCTCTGATAGAAACATGTATGACAAAGAAACAAATAAACTTCATGCATACTAGTGAGATAAAAAAAATAGTTAATAATATTTACTTTAGCCTTATCTAATTCAACCCTTCTAAAAGAAACAACATGCCCTAAGATTATACCTTGTTCTATTATAAAATGACATTTTTTAAAATTAAAAATCATGTTAGTTTCCCTACATCTTCATAAAATCAAAATCAAATAATGCAAGAACTCATTAAAAGAGTCTTTATGAATAGAAAAATCATACATAACAACTTCAATGATCTACTTTACATAATATGAGAATATGCTTACCATACATCTTTGAAAAGTAGCTAGTTTATTGTAAGTGTCAAAAGAGATTTGTTTATGTGCAAAATTTTCAAAAGGATAAGTGAAAGTTGTTTTTCCCCTAATCTTAATTGAAATCTAGAAGTATCCTAAAAAACCATCATTAAAACTATAAAATGCTTTGCCGACTAATCTTTCCAACATCTTATTAATAAATGGGAGAGGGAAATGGTCTTTTTGAGTCACTAAAATTAATTTGTTATAGTCAATACAAATTTGCCATTAGTTTTGGACCCTAGTAGGAACTAAGTGTCCCTTCTTAATGGTAACAACTATAATTTCTTTCTTTTTTAGAACTTCTTGTACAAGGTTAACTCACTTACTATAAGAAATTAGGTAGATTATAGTATCTTGAAGGAGCTTCAAAACCTCTTTCTTCTAAGTGGAATATATGCATATAAGTAGAAGGGTCAATTCCTTTAACGTCTGCTATCATCCATCCAATGGTTGTTTTAAATTTTTTTAGAACCTCTACTAATCTTTCCTTTTCCATGAAATTCAGCTTACTTGATATTATAATTGGTAGGGTGTCTCCTTCTCCCAAGAACACATATTTTCAGTGTTTTAATAATGGTTTGAACACCAATTTTAATGCTTATACTATTAAAGGGATAAGCTGGTCATTTAGTGTAGGCAAGCCTAACTTTAGATAATTTACTGTGGGCATATGTTTTACTTCTACAAAATAGTTCAAGGTTGTCATATACTCCTGCAAACAAAAATTAAATGAAATATCAGTATCTTCATCATTAAAAAGACTTCCCTTTATAATTGTCTCTAGCTCATCCTTCCCACTAATTTTAAACCAATTTTGCGCTAATGAATCCAAAACATCAATTGCAAAGACAAGAAAATTATCATCATGATATCTCATTGAATTTTTTTATATTAAATCACACAGTATACTTAATGAATTCCATGGTCAAAGTACCATTTTGGACATTAATTTTTGTTTTAGCAAACTTTAAAAGTGATATTCCTAACAAAATGGGTGCTAATTGGTATCTTTTTTCATATCCAAGATATAAAAGTCAACAGAAAAAATTAATTTGTCATTAACATACACAAAACGTCCTTTACTAACACTTTGTGATATGCATTGGACCTATTTGCTAATTGAATCACCACTCTTGTCTTTTTTTATAGTCCTAAGTTAAGAGTTGAATAAATAGAATAAGGCATGTCATTCATGGATGAACCTAAATCTAGCATTGCCTTTTACACCTTAGAAATATATGGTATGGAAAACATACTTGATTTTTTACATTTTTCTAGGAAGATTTTTCGAATGACAATGGATACATTCCTTTACAGCCTTACGTTTTTAATCCTTTGTGTCTTTTGTCTTCTTTTCATTGTACAAATTTCTTTCAAGAATTTAGCATATATAATTACTTGTTTAATTGCATCGAAAAGAGGAATATTTACCTTATATTTTTGGAATGTCTCATATAAATCAACATCATGTTTCCATCTCTAGTTTAGTTGGAGGAGTATGTGACTCATCCTTAGATGTGGGCATGATTTTCTCTATGTTAACATGTTCAATGTCCTTTATATGGGATTCATTGAAGGTGGGGCTTTCACAAGCCGCTATACTTACATCCCACTTTGTAATGTATTAACATTGTTACTTTCCTTAAGATTCACTATAGTTTGTGATTATTTTAAGCAATTGACCGTAATGGCTAATTAACCCATATAATTTTCCAAATTCTAAATACTAGTTGTCATTTCCTATTAGAATTTAACAAGATTAGCAACCAGTGCTTTAATAATGTCTTTAAAAGATATACATGAATCATAAGATTAGGCTTGTTATAGTTATTTTAGAGTATGTGATTATCAATATTGTTAAAATTTGGTTGAAAGTTAACTTACCGGTGTATTATTGTATCAAAAATTTGTATAATCTCTCTAACCAAGATTATACGTTTTTGAATCTATTGTATTAATATTGAGGTTATCCTGAAAAGCTTCGTGCTACATTTGCTTCTATCATCAAATCTTCTTGCAATGTGGGATACATATCGATTGGGTGTCTTCCTACCAAGCATATTTTGCAAGCTTTTGCTAGTTTTATTTTTCCTACATTTGATTGATGGATAAATGTATTAAGATCTTACATACATTTTTTGGGACAAGAGATGTGTACCTCACTAACTCATTGAGTTAAGTAATTCATCCTAGCATTGAGTTGCTGGGAATTGGATTCCATTTTAGCAATCAATGTTTAAGATATATCTGGTGTTTTATCAACAAGTGCTCCTCTACTCGTAATGTTAATAATACTTCTATCGGTTGGTAGAAGTCCTTCATTAAAATACTGAATTGAGAGCTACTTACTGATTTTGAGATGTGGATAACTGACACAGTTTTTTAAAACACTTCCAATGCTCATATAGTGATTTGACGTTGTGTTGCCCAATACCATAAATTTCCTTTCTAATTTCAATGATCCTTGAAGCTAAATTTTTTTCCCCAAAAATTGCTTCTTCATTTGGTTCCACATTGTAATGCTTCTATGGAGCCTCATCTACAGTACCATAAAAAGTTGGCAACAAATGAATTAAACTAGATTTTAATTCAACAGTAGCATTTTCATCAAAATTGGGAAAAGTTATGAAACAAGGTTTTTGGTTCAAATTTGGTCAGTGAGTTTTTATAGAGTTCAGTTGTTCTCTAAAGTTTTTGTCGTTTCATCAATTATAGCACGACACTATTTTTGAATCATTGTTTCTTTACTTAGTTTTTTTTGCAGTCTTTTTGATCTCTGGATTATATTATAAATTATCTTCATTTGAATATCTCATATCGAACATACAAACTTAGAATTCCCCAACAATGCCACCAATTTTTAATGGAACTGTCATCTGTATCAGAAATTAATTCCTGAATTCATACAATCAACAAATGTAATATAGGGAAGTAGGAGTCAGACACATGGGGAATTTTCATTCGCTAATCGTTATAGAAGAACATAAATAATTAAGAGGGGGTTTGTGAAATTTTGTATTAAGAAAAATAAAGGCAATAATAAAGTGAGGGTATTAAATAAAACGGACATTGATTTACGATTGCTTCTACCCTTTGGAGCTGCAATTGATCATTGGCATAAAAATAATTATTTCGCTAATTATATATTTAATGTGACACTAAATATCCTTCTTTCTTTAAGATTAGTTATTCGAAGACACATAATGATTAACTCTTATTGCTTAACAACCTTAGATACCATCTAAAATTTATTTAAATAATATATTTAAGAAAAGAAAGACTAATAAAGAAATATAACACAATATTTGTGGTTGTATTTAATCTAATTGAATATTTTTCCTAAGAGTAATAATTTTTAAAGCAATAAATTAAAACTCCTAATTACTATAAATGATTAAATAAATTGAACTTTTACATATTCGATATTTAATCTAGCAAATGATCATTTTAATTAATAATCTAATTGTGTGCCTTAGAAATTAATAAAAATAATTGTAAAAAAAGCACAAAAAAGCAATTAAATATATAAACAAATGAAATACTTCCATAATAGGACCCAGTCACCTCCCAATCTTTAAGGTTCTAAAAGTACTTCCACTTCCTTTAACCAAAAATAAAAGACTTAGCCAACAATGGCCATTTCTACCACTTGAAACCAAAAAAAAAAAACTATTATGATATATACTAAAGATAGGAGAGAAAAAAAAAGGACATTGAGAAGCTATAACATGTAGCTGGAGGATGGGACCATTTGCTTCTTCACTCCTTAGCTCTATTTATAGCCATTCGAATCAATATAAAAATCTTATTGTTGCGATTCTTTGGATCTCTCAGATAATAAATTCATTATTTTTCACTAAAACATGGCCAGGATAAGTATTTCAACAACTTTAATCACATTTTTCTCTCGTAAATGTGAAGTTTAAAACTTGCAATGTTTACTGCCTAAGATCATGCCAAACTAATTTTCTAGATTTTAATAGTCTAATCCAAATCTGCAAAATAAAACATTTTATTACTTCAAATCTTCTTGATTCACTCTTGATCATTATTAAGATTCCTCTTCTATTTAAATTTTCGAAATTGGATTAAAGCTTAATTTATTTTCTAATAAAATAGCATCTTCAACCCTTATCTTGCAAAGATAGATAACATACTGAGTTTGAACATATTAAGATAAGATTATGAAATATTTTTAATGCTAAAAACAAGGCAAAATTATGACACACCATACCCTATGCCCAAGTTTTCCATCATTAGCACGATCATAAGTAGAACAACCAAATATATATATGGTCTAGAATGATTAGAGAGAGTATTATACCATACCTCTTGAGGATTTTTAAAACCTATTATAGTTGATATAGATACATTCACTATACAAGAAATGTTGTTAACTACCCAATTTTAAAATTGCTTCAAAATTCCAACATTTATTCACCTGCATTGAGCACTAAATATGAGTATATTCGTTCTACAAATCCATTTTGATGTAGTGTATAACATATAGTATGGTGCTTGATTATACCCTCCTTCTTAAAGAACTCATTGTTTATTACAAAATTCTAACCTATTATTTGTTTTAAGTATGTTGATATGTTTTACAATATATTTTAAACCATAGTCTTCTACTCCTTAAACTTTTCAAATACTTCATCCTTTGATTTTATAAAGTACATCCAAACTTTTATAGAATGATCATCAATAAAAGAAACAAAGTAATTACATCCTTAATGGAATTGAATCAAAGATAGACCCTATATATCTGAATGAATATATTCAAGAATCCTAATAAAAATGTACTTACCAAAACTGAATTTGATCCTACAATGCTTATTAAGAACATAAACGCTCAAAGTTTCATCTTTAAAGTTATAACTCTATCTAACCATCCATTCTTACTCAATATTTCAAGTATGTGCTCACTTATACAACCCAATTTGCAATGCTACAACTCTATACTATTATCATTCTACCATGAAAATTGAAAAATAACCATCAATCTAATTATTATTTTTCTCATCAAGACATAAATTACGTGTTATATTTTTTCTTTCATTATAATTACCACACCCTTTAACACTTTGAGTCATTTATCACTACCAAAAACTTTTATCCTCGACTATCAAAAGTACCTATATAAATCAAACTTTTTTGAACCTTAGGAACATAGTAGGCGTCTAATATTTTTTTGGAAAGTAACTAATATAATCATTTTAAAAAGGTGAAAATTTCATCATGTTCAAAGTAACAACTCTACGGGGAGGAATTACTATATAAGACAAGTACAAAAACATACACTTCAAAAGTAGCATCTCCTATAATTGCAGTTACACCTTAATGAGATTTGAAATGTGTTGTTGATCAGCAGTACCCATTCTTAGTTTAAGGTAAAATTGTATCCATCCATACTCAGCGAACTCTTCTACCTTACTAAAGATTTTCTAACAATTTTATAATGTATTTAGATAGCATGCTTGCCATCATCATCTAATCTAACAATTTCAGTCCATTCGTTAAAAGAGCATAACTATTCCTTATTAAAAGTCATATGATAAAATGTATGATTGTTTACACCCAACTATTTGCAGAATTAAAATTATTAATAGTCAAAACACTACTACCTTTTTCTTCTTTTTTATTAGAACTCAATTGCACTATAATAATACTTACTTAACACCCCCCCCCCTTTTTCTTACTTCCCTTCTTTCACTATGGACAATCCTTTCTAAAGTACCTTTTTCCTTTGTAGTAAAAAAATCGAATAACTTCAGACTTTGATTCATATCATGACTTGCTCTTATTTCTAGTAACATTTTACTTGTTCCTCCCTCTTCCAATAACTAAACCCAAATTTGATCCATCTTCATATGTATCAAAGTTCTTTTTCTTTAATTCTATAGATCATATATCATCTTTCACATCACTAACATAAATAGTCTACTTGCTGTACAACATAGTATCAAAAAAGCTTTCATTTGAACTAGATTAGGAACATAAAAGGATTATTGCTTGATTCTCATCTTTAATTTTAATCATAATACCTGATAAAACTAAGATGATTTGATTACATTTATCAATATAATCTTTTACTGTGTACTTTTTATTATCCTCATGGTATACAAACATTATTGTTTTATAACGATAATGATGGAGTAGTTGTTTTATCAACCACTTCTGTTGGAACCCCTCCCTGGTGCGACACGTGTCCGACGACCCACGTGACATCTGGACGCGCATCCCACGAGAAAGGGATTCCTCACCACGGAAGAAATCTCAAATGAGCTAATTCCAGAACCATCCGAATAAACCTTGATAAATTGACCCTAATTATCCTCCAATCAAATTGATCTGCTTAGGGCCCATTAATAAATCCAATTTCTAAGCTCATATGAACTTCCATGTCTCTTGGTCAAATGAAAACAGAAAACGCCCTAATCGGATCTTTATTGCTTATCAAAACGAAATTTTGCACAAAACCGGCATATCCCGACCAAAAGGTCCAACTAAAACCCGACACGTTCATTTTACCAAAAAGGGGTAGAAAATTTGACTAGTTAATCAATGCTTCAAATTTTGGGCAAATCGGAGGTCAAATGGAGAAGAAACAAAGAAAATAGGAAAAAGAGTATTATAGGTTTACTTAAAACCAACTTTGCTAATTTAAAGCCTTTTTACCCCGGAATCCGAAATTTTGTACATTTAGTGCCTCTCGAAACATAATTAGAAACTATATAACATTTTAAAAGGATGTTAAAACCAAATTCATTCATTAACAAAGTCATAGGTTGATTTAAAGTATTAACCTAATAAAGAACCAAATGAATAGTGCCTATTGACCAAATGAATAGTAACCAGCGAAATTCCGACCCTCATAACTTTTTC
>JAOSBP010000002.1:8900625-8911089 GCA_027563825.1 Erythroxylum mucronatum | reverse complement strand
TCAACAAAGTGCCCAATTACCAATTTAGGCACATCAACAAAAGGTATTAGGAAAAATTCTCATGTCCAATTAAAATGTCAAAAATAAAAATATGATATAATAAAAAAATAAATCCTAACAAATACTATATTTCATTTCATTCGATTAACAATCAGCTGATTAAACATAGCATAATTTATCATCTACAAAGAGGATACGAAGTATACAACTATACATATCCGCACTCGGTGATTTCGAGGTCTAAAATGCAAGCTGTCATTAGCAAAGATGGCTAACAACAATATGCTCACTTTGATCGAGCGACGTTTGCAAGAAAGCCACCAACTATAAGTGCATGCTTACACCCTTTTAAGATAAGAGTTTCAGGAACTTACCTTTCCTCGTCTCATGGCCTGAACTATCTATGCAAAGTTTGATTATAGAAAATAACGTCGTATAATTAAAAAAAAAAAGAAAATAACGTCGTACACATGATCAAGACAGCATACACGACGTCGAATTTTGGCTTCTTCTGCATTGCGATCTTCTTCTTCCGTGTCTTCTCGGATGGATCTCCTACCACAGTTGCCTTCTCAGGTTCTGCTTATTTCTTTCTCATTAATCTATCCTGCCATGTATGTGCCATATATGTGTATGTTTACAACTTCTATAATATTGGACGAACCCAGGAATCTAAAGTATTGTGTAAATGAGAGCATTAACAATGCTTTTGCAGGTCAGTGTCAGCTGAACTTCAACGAGTTTCCATATCAGCCGACGGGAGACTGCATGGGCCATCAGGAGAAGATCAAGTACTTGGGAAGCATTGGCACGACGCTTTGTTGTGGATATGTTCTCGATGTTCTAACCAAAAATCTCGCCGAGCACGCTAACAAGACGATAGGCAATAACATTTTCATGCCACAAGAACAGTGGGAATCATGCAACCGCAACGTTCTTCAAGAGAAGGATGTGTCTGCCCATTCTTGTGGTTTTGATAACCTTTATAACGGAAGTCATAAGTGTACGAGTTTTTCTTTGTCATCAATCCAGCAGGACTTGGTGTTCCAAAAGGCACTGAATTTGTGCTCCAGTTTTGGCTCTTCGTTCAACGATGCATGTAGTAATTGCACACAGGAAATTATGGATGTGAGGAATAGTATGTTATCACATTTGAATGCGGACATTGATGATGGCGCGCGAGCACCGTTGTGTACAATAGCTGTTGTTATTGCTATTGTAGCTTTAAGAATAGATGACCGATCTTCAATCGATGATTTCTACAGGTGTTTGTCCAACTTACGTGTATTCGGTAATAGCTATATCCATTTCCTGTCCTCTTGTTCTGTCTTGTACAATTAAGCTGTTCATGCAATTGGACTTGTTCTCTGTCTTTATAATTTCGTCACTGATACTGCTAGATTTGTTTCAGAATTTGAGTTCTTCTTGATATTGCTTCTTGCGTTTCTGAACAGATCCGGGATACATCAAGCTAAGAAGTAAGTTGACCTACTACTTTTTTTGGTTAAACGAGTCCAAGTTCATCTGTATATATCACCTGTCTGTCATCCTTTTTTGTGCTCTGACATGAATCACAGATTTTAGCGCTATTATTAAGTTTATGACTAACAAACGACAAAGCTGTTTCTCAGGTTCTGCGGTGAAAATGGTACTTGCCATCCTTATAGCAAGCATTGTGCTGATGCTGGTGCTTCTTCTGATACAATACGTGGCTAAAAGCAAGAAGAAGAAGAGGTTCCCAAAACCTGCAACTCGATCTAAAGAGAGTACTTCATGGTCTAGCCTCTATAGATTCTCCATAGCGGAGATCGAGAATGCCATAAGTTACGGCAACGATAAGATAAGCTTAGGACAGGGGAGTGCAGGGGAGGTTTACAAAGGTGTTTTGCCCAGTGGCCAAGTTGTGGCCGTCAAACACATATATCAGCATAACTCCAGTGATTCTTTCCAAAGGGAAGTTGCAGGACTTTCAAGAGTTAGACATCAGAACCTCGTTTGCCTCTTTGGCTGCTGCATCGAGGGAGGCGACCGGTATCTCGTCTATGAATATTGTTCCGCTGGCAATTTGGCTCACCATCTCCTAAGTAATATCTTCTTCAGGATTATTCTGTTAGTATTCTATGTATGTTGTTTTTTGCTTCTCACAGTAACAGGATAGAGATCAGACTGTTTTCTGAGGCCTAAATATATTATTCATCCGCTTTACGTTATCTTCAAGTGCTTCGTTGCTGCGTATATGTCTATGCAGGAAAAGACAGTGTTTTGACATGGGATACAAGAGTTAATATCCTAAGGGGTTGTGCGCTTGGGGTCCGATACCTCCACCACTATGTAGATGGTTGCATAGTTCATAGAGATATCAAGGTAAAAAACATGAATTGCTTCGTAGATTAAGAAGAAGCATATAGAATTATTGGGTTCAATACGGATTGCGCATGCTTCAACAAAGGCATTTGAAAATAGTCCTATATTCCTAAAAACACAAACATGCAGATTGACATTGAAAATTTGTAAAACCAAGTTTTGCAAAGTTCAGATAAACAGAATGACATCCCGACTAATAAGACCCAGGCTTTGCATAACCAAGGAATGATATGAGTTCCATCCAGGCTTTGCATAACCAAGGAATGATATGAGTTCCATTCTTAGTTTCTTCAAGTTTATTGTGCTGCATAAGTTCTAAGCATGATCTGTTAGTTTTCCTAATCTCCATTCAATACTCGTTGCACACATATGAATAGCTAATTTCTAGAGGTCTTATGATGTTTTATTCTTCTTCATAGCTTACAAATATCCTCTTGACTGACAACATGGAAGCAAAGCTATCAGACTTTGGTTTGGCAAGGATGCTGGGTTTGGAAGAGAGCAAAGTGTTTACAGATGTTAGAGGAACCATAGGTTATATGGACCCAGAATACTTGAGCAATGCCAAGTTAACCTGCGCAAGTGATGTTTATAGTTTCGGTATCGTTATACTTCAAATATTATCAGGGCAAAAAGTCATTGATCTGGATCTGGATGCCAGAGAACAGCTCACTAGAAAGGTATTATGATATATCTAGTGCCTACAAGTCCTGTACTTAAAACGCATTATAGCACAAAAGAAAACAGATACTGTGTTGTCTATGAAGGCAAAAGATGTTTCTTGTGGAAAACGTCCTTTATCCGATATTGAAGATCCAAGGCTCGAGGGGAGGCTGAACAGGGCAGATTTTGAAGCCATCCTACAAATTGCTGTCCTCTGTGTTGCCAAATCAAGCAAAGGCCGACCAACTATTGATGTCGTCTATGAAGAGATAGAGACGGCGTGGGCAAACACAGTTGCTGACATGGTTGATTTCATATTATGTTATCGTATGTTACTCACTAGCTATTGTATGACATCTCAAGGTAACTTATATTGTTCACTGAATGCAGAGAGGAAGGCATGGATTAAGCTCTTCATCACCAACGTCATTGTCCAGATCTTTGGAATTGCAGCGTGAATCGATAGGGTTGATCCAAATTGGTTAAAAAGTGATGATTGTCACACATTTAAGGCTAATTTGTTACTGTTTCATTGCATGTAAGGAAATTAAACAGAAGTTTTAAACCAGTCTTTTCAATTAGGAGACCTGCCGAATGAAACAAAATTGGCATCGGAGGACATCAAGTTCCGGCATTTGACAAGAAAGAGGACTGTTGTTAGCCATGGGAACCGGAGAGAGTTCATCTTCTAGATTATTATAAGTCATGATTTTAGTTTCATTTAAGCCGAGAAGTTTTCTTGGTAGATCTTGGTTTGTACAGTGGTCCTTTACTTGAAAAGAGAAAGACCATTTGTGTAAGATCTCATTCCATATCATAGTTATCTAAAGTCTAAACAAATTATTCCCAGAGTCAGGAATTTAAGAAATCAATCTGAAATATAATGATACAAGTCTTAAAAAATGAGCGCTATGTAAGGATCATAAGTACTATTTTACTACAGGTGTGAAAGAGCAAAATTGGATATACTGTAAAAGATATTTGAGAAGTCACGGATTTCTTTATGCATGACCTTGTCCATAAGGACTATAGTGTACACTTTTCAGTTCTTTGAAGTAAAACTCTTCTTCCTCTGCCGAGTATGTAGCAAAGAGGTTTTGGTGTTCCCGTTTGATCATGCTTGATGAATTTAATAATTAATCATGCTTGATGAATTTAATAATTAATATTTAATTAAGAAAAAGAGAACCAAGCAAAGCATAGTAAATTCAGCTGTAGATAAGTTGCCCTAGTTCTGCGTGTTCGATTGTTAAACCGGGGGAACTTTAAGCATTGATGATGACTTCTGTCAATGGAAATAAAGGTCGACAGAACACATACTTAACAGTTGTTGGATGCAAATTTAGACCTGCTTCAACTCTTCATAAATCATAAACGGAGGAGGAAGTATGGAAGGAGTTCCCAAGTGTATTTGGACAGAGCAGATGATAATCAACTTTAACTTCTTTAAGGTCATATAATAACCAAAATTGTCAAGAAGATTGAGTTCAACTGGGAAGTTGCTTTCCTTGTCATGAGAATGAAAAGATAGCAATACCATTTTTCTTGTTTAAAAGCAATGAAATGCATTTTGTAGTGAATTGAAACGTGTACTCGGGGTATCTCAATATCAAATTGGAAGAGCATGTTTGTCAAGTCCTCTTCCATCTTTATGGCATTAGAAGACAGGCCTACTCTAGTGCCAAATGAAAGTATAGCTACTCTATAGGTTTTCCAGCAATTCATTGCTACTTATTGCCAAGTACCAGGATTTAACAATGGATTTGAAAATGCATAAGTTTCAGATTCTGGTAAGAATTCGTGGTGGCAAAAGTTGCAGGCATTCTTTGCAACCAAGTTACAAAGAAGAGTGGAAACAAGCCATACAGGTGTTCACCTTTATAGACTTAACTCCACAACCAAAATGGATGCCTATAATTTTATCAGTCACAGGCGTCCTGTGACTTCTGTGATTCTAATGAAGTGAAACAAATTAGACGAGACAGTCACAAAAGAAGTGACTCCGAGGGATTGCTAAACATGGAACAAAGGACAAACTCTTCAGTGTCCTTTTTCAGAATCTGCATTTAAGTTATTGCCCGTGCACGAGTCATCTCCCCGAACCCGCAAGCTTTGACAAAGCTAACTAAACTGCCAGACAAAAATCTGTGGCCTAACTCATATTCTGCTTGTATAAATTGAACGCTTGGGTATAGTTGTATTAAGAGCTTCAGGGAACACATACAAGCAAATTTGTTTCTTTTGAACTCTTCAGTAGAAGTATCTGGGTTGCTGAAACGTCAACAGCATAATATGGCGTTTGTGACACCTGAGGAATTAGCCTTCGTATCTGGCGTCATAGGTATACTGTTCACGTACAAAAAGCGCCTTTCTGCTTAATTGTTTCACCTAGCATTAACATTTACTTGTTTCTTGCCATCCATAGGTAACATTATCGGATTCTTGCTGTTCTTGGCACCACTGTAAGAGTCTTTTGTCTTGGACATAATTTCTGCTCCAGTTAAGCTGTAGCTACAAGTTCTTTATTCTAACTTTCGTTTTTCTTAGCCCCACATTCTACACGATCTGCAAAAAGAAAACATCTGAAGGGTTTCAGTCCATACCATATGTGGTGGCGCTTACGAGTGCAATATTGATCTTAACTTATGGTCTTCTCAAGACTAACGCCATTTTACTCGTTACCATCAATTCCGTTGGTTCCGTCATAGAAATTACGTACCTTGCAATATACCTCTTTTACGGATCCAAGAAGCAGAGGGTAAGACTTATATGTCTTCCTCAAGACTTTGTATAATTACGTTTTTAAACAAGATTTACATTATATCCTGAGAAGTTCACAAGCACAACCGTCTGACAGTATACAACATTACATGCAGACATTGACATTGAAGCTGATACTCATCAACCTGGGGTCTTACGGCTTGATGATGCTTATTACCATCTTACTAGTAAACCGTTCTTACCGAGTTTCTGCTGTTGGCTGGATATGTGCTGCTTTCAATCTGGCTGTGTTCGCTGCTCCTTTAAGCATTATGGTAGTTCATGATTCTTAACTGGACTTGAATATTGTCTGTGTTTCTATTGTGATGATACTGAATTTACACTTCTTTTCCCTACTTATTTACCCTTTTTCCAGAAGCGGGTGATAACTACAAAAAGTGTAGAATACATGCCTTTCTCCTTGTCCTTTTTCCTCACTCTCAGCGCAACCACTTGGTTCTTCTATGGATTCTTCACAAGGGATTGCTTTATTGCAGTAAGTAAACAAAACCAACTTTTACTATCTTAGAAACTTGTGGACATATCCTCTTAAGTTCAATTATTAGTGTAATTCACAGCACATAATCGTCATGTCTCTAATTTAATTTTTAAATAATTAAGGAGACAAATTGCAACTTCAAACTGCACAGGTATTTCAAATTCTGCTGCATAATAACCTCTTAAAAACCCTTTTCTTCGCAACTTTAGGTACCAAATGTGGTTGGATTTTTGCTTGGACTTGCTCAAATTGTCTTGTACCTGGCATACAAGAATGCCAAGAAGGATGACGAAGAGAAACCACCAAATGGAAAGGGAGACACTGTTGAAATGATACACACAAAAGCTAATGACAATCAACACATGGAGATGAACCACTATGTCTGCACCTGCAAACATAAGAAACCAAATGAGAACAACGTCTAATCATCATCTATTGCGGCGATTCCTTCTAGATATCCAAGCGCAAGCGCTATAAATGTATTTTTAGTATAAACAAATATAGATGAAGAGTATCGCTCGTTCAGTCATTGGAGGAGGACGATAAAAAAAATAGAGCCCTTAAAAGCAACCTCAGTAGCACAAGTTTCTAGCTCCTGTGCTGCTAATGTTGTTATTCTCTCTGTGTCGTTATTATGCACGTACTGTATGGTTTGAATTGTTATTATGCCAGATGGCAAGAACCCAAATAAATCAGTGTTTTAACCTGAACTCGTATGAAAATGTGAAGGACAATTCCAAGGAGAAAATCATTCTTTGATCATGCCAAAGACCTAACTTGTCCTCTACTATTTCTGTCTCTGCTCAATTTTCAGTTCCATAAGCCCCTGTACAACTCTTAGTTGTTTGAAGAAAAGTTAGGGAATTGTCCAATAGTAATAAACACTGAACTCAATAAAACTATGAAATTTTAGGTTCAAATCCTTATTAGTCTATATTCTTCAAGGAGATGCCTGGAATGTTGTCCATCTAACCCTTTACCACATGAGACCGTATCCAGCAATAGACAGGGCAAGACGAATTCAATTTCCCTTGAATACTACAGCATTTATGGTCACTGATGTAGGTCTCATGGAACAAACGATCCCAGTGGCCTCATCCATATGGAATTCACCGATAAGAGAAAAGTAACGTGCAAGCTTACTTCATCATCATAAACTATCCAAAACGAAAGAACAAGATGCAGGGGAACAATATCTAACGCTCACTGAAAATAAAATTGTAGTGGAAAATTTGATCATGAAGAAGAGAAATAGAAAGGCCCAAGAAGAGACATTTGAAGATATAAACTAATTTAAGGAAAATGGACAATTTCGAAATCCACCATTTATGTACTTTGCTGTATTTATGTACAGAAAAAAAAATTGGAAGAAACTGAACTTTTCAAATTTCCACCCTATCAATTGCATTATCATCCTCACTTTCTGAGCTGAACTCTCTTCGGGATATAATGTTCATGAAAGTCTTGGTCGCTTGGCCAACAGCATGAGTAGCTTGGCCAACAGCATGAGTAGTCTTCTTCGCTGCCCCAGCAACAACGGGTTGCCATGAGATAATAGGCAAGCTGGCTCTCTCTTCAATCATTGCTAGATTAAACGCAATACACAAGTATTTGTCAGTTGAGGATTCGTAAACAATAGAAGATGAGCAATGTGTGCCATTACAGTGGGATATAATAACTAACAAATAGTATGCTGGTGAGCAAGGGCACCCATCTGCTGAATTCCTGCTTCTGCTGCTTGAACAGTTTGAGTTGATTTTTTGACTCCGTCAGCTATCTCATGGCTGTGTCAGTTCAGATAAAATTTTACAATCAATAGGATATAAGCAAATAAATCATGATGAATTGCTGAGTGTGCTTCATGCTTTCTATTATCAAGTAGGTAAATGTAAAAAAAATGCAGGCATGTTAGTATTCTGATAACAAGTCTTGCAATTCCCATGAAATAATGGGAAGAACAGTAAGAATTAGCTTGATAAAGAAATAATGCCTATCACCTTTCTTGTTTTCCTCATACAAGAATTAAAATTTTCATGCAGTAGTGAAGAAGACAAAAATTTAACCTCAAGTCACTCAACTCCAGTGTAAGATCGCTGATTTCCATGCCTGAAAGCCTAATTGCAGCCATTGTACTCGGGAGTTCCTCGCGAGCCGTATCTGCAAGCTTTGAAAGAGATGTTGCAGCTCTCCTCATAGCCTACCGAAAAGGTGGCACCGCAGAGGAAACCGGCATGTGAAAGGAAAAGTAATTCTTATTATTGAATTGCAAAGATGAAATTGATAGCTCCTTTCTGATTGTCAACAATATAGCTTACTTGTGCAATACACTTTTTAGAGAAACTTAAAACACATTTAACAACTATATGAAATTCAGCCACGAAAACACGAGACAAAAGAAGCTGCTCTTAAAACAGGCAGATAACTTGCGGTTACAGACAAAGAAGATAAACTCAAGTCATGTAATGTTAGAAAATGTACAGATTTGTTATGTTAGAAAACTTACATAGAGTGTAGGGACAGCAGCAACAACAAGGCTAGTAAATGTAACAGAAGCCTGCAGACAGCGGTAGTAATGAACCAAAATGAAACATTTTCCAAAATGTCAATAAAACCATCGTAACTATGGTTGCTTAGTATTGAGTCAACTGATATCACAATTTATAAATAAATTCCTCCAAGTGCAAAGCACTCAGACTAACTAATAACAATAACTAACGCTTTCAAATACATATAGTTCCTAAACAGAGGACCAACACAAACATTCCAAGCACGATCCCAAGTGCTCACAAACCAGAAGGCTTATGTATGACAAAAAGCAAAACACTGAGAACAAGCAATAGTACGCAATTCATCAAAAGTTGCAGGCTCCTAAACACAACCATGCTCAATTAACTGAAATCTTAAGCACTCGTCGCCCAAAGAAAGACTAAAAAAAAGATACTTGATACAGAATCTAGCACATTTGTAATAAATTGATGTAAAGCAGATTATACCCCTTAAGACTTGAAAGCCATAGAATCACCACATAAGCAAAACAACTTCCTCTGATTCATCGCCATAAACCATAATTGTTAGGGCACTTGAATTCCGATACCCCCACCCCTCCCCAATCCAGCTACAGCTATAAAGCTTCTAAAATCCTGAAGCCAAAAAGAAACTCGAAAAGAGGCATAGGGCATCTACCGTGCACGCAGCAAAAGAGAAAAGAAGTAGAGCTTGATCAATCATACTGAGCCTTTTCCACGATTGAATATAAGACGGAACAACTGAACCCCCCACTTGCACACTAAAACTCCTTCCCAGTTCCTCTTCACCAAACCGTTCACCCGAAGATTCAAGGTTGGAACTTGATGGCATTTCATTGAGATGATTGGACTCTGTGGAGGGCGTTGAAGAGCAAATTGGGTAAAAACTTGTGGGTCTCGTCGATTGAAGGATCAAAGAGGGGGGTAGTTTTCGACTATGGTTTATGGGTCTGGTTGGAAACGGAACCGGGTTGGTTCTAGGAGTCAAGGAAGTGAAAGCGCGAAAAAAATTGGAGGTCATGAGATTGGGTTTCATTGCTGAAAGTAGGGAGCTGCGAGCCAAAAAGGGTCAGGTGTTTCAGCTCTTCGTGTCTGTTCTATATTCATCTGTGTCGGTTCGTTAGGCTCTGGGGGGGGAAACTGATGCAGGAAGGAAAATTGATCATTGACCAGAGGAATCGTTTACTGAAGAATTGGGATTTGCGAATTTTGACTTACTGTCAGTACATACGAAATGCTAGGTATATGTTAAAGTAGAAGTATTCATTTTCTGTTATTGTTAAGGTCACGTGTCAGGCCAATAGAAATATAGTTTACAATATTACTACAGATATATACTAGAACGAAAAGGTCAAAAAGACAATCAGTTATGAATATTACAACTACGTGATATGGTTCACGTGACTTCTTCCTCCTGATCCTCTGTATTCTATTTTCTCTATTGTTCTTTGCTGCCTTTTAGCAAACACCTTGTCAACTTTCTTTTTTTTTTTTTGAAATCAAATAGGGAACTCTTCATTAAAAGCAATTGTCCGATGCTAAAGTAAAAGAAATACAAACAGGGAATGATAAATCTCAATAAACAAGACCTGACAACGAACTAGCATTTCTCGCAAGAGTGTGCGCAGCACAGTTCGCAGATCTTTTACAAAA
>JAOSBP010000002.1:8885905-8900525 GCA_027563825.1 Erythroxylum mucronatum | reverse complement strand
AAAAAAAGTTGGCAAGAAGGTGGAGCTATTAAGGATTTAATCAGGAAGCTAGAATCCAATAATATTAAATCCAGTGCTTATGAATGGAAGGATGGGTTATTGAGGTGGAAGGGGTGCCTAGTAGTGGGTGCCAACAAAAGAACCCGTCAACAGATCATTGGCATTAGTCACGACGATGCCATGGGAGGAAATGCAGGTGTAGTGGCCACTATCAAGAAGTTTTTTCTACAAAGGCATGGCTTGGGACATGTGAGCTCACGTTCAAAATTGCATAAGCTGCTAGAGAAATAAGCATGACAACTCTACTTATCCTGGGTTACTATAACCTCTCAAGATACTAGAAGGTAGCCGGAAGGAGGTGAGTATTGATTTTATGGAAGGGCTCCCTGTTTCAAAGGGAAAATCTGTTATCCTAGTGGCGGTGGATCAATTTACTAAGCATTCCCATTTTATTCCTAGTAAACATTATTCTGCTTGTGATATAGTTGAAATATTCCTCAATAATGTGTTTAAATTACATGCTATGCTGGAGTCAATTGTCAGTGATAGAGACCCGATCTTCTTGAGTAAATTTTGGTATGAACTTTTTCGGTTGCAGTGTTCTATTGCCTACCATCCACAAACGGATGGACAGACGGAAGCAATGAACAAAATTCCTAAGACATATTTACGATGCTTTCGTAGAGAAACAACTTAAAAATGGAGTAAGTGGATAGCTTTGGTAGAATGGTGGTACAATACAACTTATCGATTCACCATCAACTCCACTCCATTTGAAGCTTTATACGGATACCTGCCACCAGTATACACTCATTACATATTAGGGGACTCCAAGGTTTTAGAAGTAGATCAAGTTTTACAAAACATGGAGGCCATGACTAATGTCACTAAATTTCACTTATAGAGGGCCCAAAACTGAATGAAGCAATACGTGAATTCTATATGTTTTGAACGAGAATTCATAGTGGAAGACTTGTTACTGTTAAAATTAAAACTATACAAATAAATTTCTTTACAAAGGAGAAGTAATCAAAAGTTGTCTCCACTTTACTACGGGCCGTATAAGGTGATTCAACGCATCGGAGAAGTGGCATATAAGCTGGATCTTCCACTAGAGGCAGCAATACATTCAATGTTTCATGTATCTTAGCTTAAGAAGGCACACGATGGACAAGGCTGAACTTCCTCATCACTACCCGATTTTCTCACACCAGTGGAACGAGTGCCAGTAGCAATACTGATAGGCGGATGACCAAAAGGAACCTTTGAGCTGTTACACAGTGGTTGATTCGATGGCCAGATGGTGAGAACACTGGTGCAACATGGGAATATGTCTTTGACCTCCAAAAGCGGTTTTTAAAAGTCAACTTGGTAGACAAAGACATTAAGGGGAAGGGAGTTGTTGCAGAGATTGACGAAGACAAAGGAGGGTGAGCAAGGATAGTGGAAGACTCTAGAAATTAACTAGTACTATACGCAACGTTTAAATAAAACCTCAAGGTGATATCCTGTACTTGAGCATATTGGAAACTCGCATATGTATTAAAGTGACCTCCAACGACTATAAGGACATGTTTTTTTGTTACCAATGAAATGAAATCATTCTCTCTCTCTGTTGTCAATCTTCTGTAACTTCTCTCTCTAAAATATATTTTTTGTTACTCGAAGGATACTATCGTGTGATTACGATTGTGTGATTGAATCAAAACTTTATCAACATTATTGTTGTTGAAGCCTCGCCATCTCATGGAGAAAAAAGGAGGCAGCGAGCCTTTGCCTATAAGCTCGCCTTCTCACCTGCATCTGGACGTTGTGCCTGGGTTTGTCCAATGTTGAGCTATTCTCCACCTTTAAGGGAAACTGCTGCTAGCTTCCACACAACACAAACCATAGCACCTAACATACACCAAGCATAAAACAACCAAACACAATTCCAGAATTCCAAAATCTTATTCAAAACCCAAAAATATATTCCCATAACATAGTACAATTCCTTCTTATTTTTCAAAATCTTATTCAAAACGAATACAAAACTCAAACACAATTCCAGAATTCGTATAACACAATGTTTTTCAGTAGCTTATTCCAACATTGAAAACCCAAAAATATATTCCCATAACATAGTACCAAAACTGAAGGCAACAATGCAGATTTATATAGCCCAAAACAAAACTATTTCATCAAGTCGCCTCAATTTTCAAGAGATACTAGAATAATTCTTTGTCTTGGTGGTTTTGTTGTTTATGGGTTTCTAAAACCCAAAAGCTTATGAAGATTCAATTTTTAGAACATAAGCAATTACCAAAAAGTAAGGACAAAGTGATGCGGTATAAAATTTTCAAAAAACCTTTTCCGAAAACCAATGCCTACAAATTCAATCATGTACAGAAACAAATAAACAAGTCAAATATAATCCCAGCCTAATTGCAGAACAATTTTGGGTTTAAGGCTGAATGAGATTTCCAAATATTCACATAATACAAACACAATATTGCTTTCAAGGCAGCCATGACCACAAAACCCAACAGCCACACAAAAATAAACAAAATCACAATACCAGTTAGAAAAAACGAACCGAAGTGGATGAACATCTCCATACTGCACACATAACGCCATATCCACTTTCTATTTTTTCATAAATAAAACATGAAAGGATGCAAGCTTAATATCTAGAAGACTTAATCATTGTGATTTCCAAATTTGTAATATTTTGGGTCTTTGGTTGAACTTTTTCATGTACAATACACAAGATGCAAAACAACCATTATTTTCTAGATAACAAAAACAAATCCAGAAATCGAACTCATAAGCAAAACCTAAAGCTCAATCTCCACCACAAATTTCTAGAATCCTCGCATATGCATAAATCAGGCATAATATGCAGTGCATTTTCTAAAACGCACAAAATTCCTAAACCATATTCTAGAATTCCAAAACAATTCTGTTATTCGGGTCTTTTAGGTTTTTGGGTTTCAATTCCATAGTTGAAGATCAATAACAATTCATTAATTTTAATCAAGTTACAAAATTAAAATCTAGCTTTGATACCACTGCTGAAAATTGGGTCGAGATATGATCCCAGCCGTAGCGAAATAATCACAAAACTTTTTCGTAAATTGGTTTCCTAGAAACCAAAATCTCTTTAATTCTATAAAATGATTAAAACATAATCATAATAAAGTGTGACTCTAAATTCGTACATTATTTCAAAGCTTAATCTTTTCTTGTCGTATCCCTAAAACCATTTTCGAAATCTATCCTTCTCAACCATCATAGTCACACAAATATCCAGCCTCTAATAGTATCCACATAATGAGTTGAGAGAACTTTGTAACTCTTACAGAGAGGGTAAGCGAGAAGTATTAGCTCCATTAGAGCTTAAGCTTATTTATAATAGGTTTTAAATGTTTTAGTAATTTAATTGAAATAAAATCCTAATTTCAATTAAACTTTAATTATAATTAAAAATAATTCTAATTAAACACTAATTATGCCTGATTAGATTCAATATCTCATATTCCAATTAGATTCAGTATCTCATATTCAAGTTAGATTCAATATCTCATATTCTAGTTAGATATAGAGCATGGAATTAATGTCTATTCTATTTGAGTCTAATATGAATGAAATTTGTAAACTATTTACAAAGCTTTATTCGATCTCGGCCAAGGATTTCCTAAATCAATACTAATCGAGGACAATATAACATTCTCCCTAATTACTTTAGGGTGATGAATCTTATCTTGATCGCAAACTACCTCCATATAGTTCATGCTACATCCAACGACTACCAATTGACCAACTCATGATTAAATAGGCCATAAATAGTATCAAAACATAGCAATCCCTATATAAGATAACTTTGGTAACCTCAAGTGAAATGATCGCTTTTACAATCATCACAATGAAAATTCTATAGATATATAAGTAATGTTCCAAATGGATTTCTAATGTCAGGTTTGTTTAGTGAACTTGTTCTTTAGCAAGCACCCATACGTTTGTTTAAGTATCTCTATACTTTAGCCTATGAGATCGATTACTTCCTTTATAAGGAAAAACTTAACGTGTGCTAGTTTTTTTGGATTATGTTAATGTCAAATCTTAATAGAACAATGACTAGGAATAATTTGAAGATAATACATTAATGCAATATAAATCTCATAATTATAATGTCATTATAATTTCATATGCAATGTACAATTATCCCATGGACTTTATCATATACATCTAAACATGTACAAGATAAAGAATGCCTTTAAATAATTGTCATTAAACTACAACCAAAGCGATTGGATGTAGGGCATAAACTAATAGAAATATCTTAAAACAATTTTACCTTTCTTATAGTCCAATATATATGAATGAATCACACTGTGACGTGCCTCATTGGATTCTAATATTGGAAAAACAATATCATCCTTAACATCACTGAGCTTTGCATAAGCCCCATAATAAATGGAACCTTCCAATGAACTGTTGAAGATATATATCATAACAAGTACAGATTTTCATATTCTACATCCAAATATTACAAGTTGTCGAATATGGCTTTGTGAAATTTAAAAATTGTATCAATGGGTGGCTATAAATAGCCAACATTTCATGTGCTATTATTGGTTTCCCAAAACGAAAGGCTAGACCTAGGTGCAGGAGCACACAAATTAAAAGACATGGACCTCAAAGACTTAGCAGTAGAAAGAGAACTCAAGCCCAGATCATTTCTTCACCCCAAAGCTAGGTAGAGTTGGGAGAAAGATCAAGTAATAGAGTGTGTACCATCACAAATAGGAATATCAGAATAGTTCTTTTTCTCCCCTGTAAAAAATAATATAGGAATTACAGATAATATTTCCAAAGAATAATCAACACATAAACAAAGATATAAATTAACATGCACTAGAATTTTGAATATAGAAAAATCCTACAGAGAGGGAAAATTCATGGGACCTAGTCAAATAAAAAAATCTCTTACTATTATGAAAATAATGGGTAAACCAATATTCAATTCTCCTAACAATTTAGAGAATAACAAACATAAAAATATCACTAATAATGGTGGATAACAACACAATAAAATGTCTTAAAGGGTATCTTAACTTGAGCAACAAGATGGAAGCAAACAACAAATTACATACACCAAAATTAAGCTTGCACAGTGATGAACGATATGCTAAAATTTTAGCTTAAACAGAGATCATTTAGTTATTCTAATCTCTGACTGATGAAATAAAATTTCCCTTTTTCTTTTTTTTCGTTTTGCTACTACCTCTTTACCATATCTTTCTTTGTTCTCTTTCTTTTATGGTTACCTCCCATTTTTTTCTCTTTTAATCTTTATTTTTAAATGTTTTTATATGATGGGCCCACTTGAGAAATAACCCATTTAACAAATCTTATCCTCACGGCTTAAGTGGGGCTATACTCAACCAAATTGGCTTCCTTCCTACAAATATTAAACTTCTTTATGGGAAAGATCTTTGTCATTATATAATTTCCATTTTCATTTATATGGATCTCTTCTAACGATAGTTTCTTCATCTCTAACGCTTCTTTAGTCCATTGATATTGTATTTCAATTTCCTTTGACCTTAAGTGAAAGTCCAAAGTCTTACTAAGATAGGACTCTTGACTAAGTCCTAACTTTTGTAGGAATTTTTGTGTCCACAAGAGCTCTTTCTTTGCTTCAGTAATAGCAATATAATCAGCATCAGTGGAAGATAATGCAACACACTTTTGCAATTTAAATTGTCATGACGTAGCTTCACCTACAAAAGTCATCAAATATCCAAAAGTAGACGTTTTAGAATCCATACCGATATCTATATAGCCATCTAACATACGTTTATCAGAATAAAAACATAAACAAAATCTAAAAATACCTTAAGATGCCTGAGTATCCATTTCATTATTTCTAATGTTCTCTATGAGGATAAAAGAAAAATTAACTAACAACACCACTACATGAGCAATATCTAGCCTTGTACATATTATGACGTACATCAAACTACCAATGGAAGATGCTTAAGGAACTTTCTCCATTTCTTCTTTTTCTTATTTGTAGGACATTGCTTCAAACTCAACTTAAATTGACTTATAAGTGGAGTGCTAACTAGTTTTGAATTGCTCATATTAAACTTTTTTAATACCTTCTCAACATACTTTTACTGGGATAACCATATCCATTATTTCTATCAAGAATGATTCTTATGCCAAGGGTTTTCTTTGTAACATCCAAATCCTTCATAGTAAAGGATTTGTTAAAATTCTTTTAGAGATTTCCAATATTTTTTGTACCATGACCAATAATCAGCAAGTCATCTATATGTAACAAAAGAATATTAAATTCACCATTAGAAAATTTCTTAAAAATACACAATGATTAGAAGAAGTTTTAACATACCTATGATAAATTATGAAAGAGTCAAAAAAATTTTTGGTAAATCAGAAAATTTCTTATACCAATATATATATATATATAAGTTATATACACAGCAAGAGATATTCCAGAAACCACAACCTACACAGGTGACACAAAGGAGAAACCATTACAAACACAAACCAGACATCTTACGCCTCTTAATCAGCCAGACAGCACCAATCCAAGATCCTAATACCTAATCTCCCCAACACCCAAGAGCCTGCCATACACCTACCAGCAGCAAACCAGAAACCAATGCTACATCCACCAGTAACCCCACCAGAAACCACAAGCGTCTAACAATACCCTCAAGACAAAGAAACTCCGTCTGGAATCTTAATTTTCAATATCACTATTTGAGAGCCTGCTCAAGACCATATAAAATCTTTTTCAATTTATAAACCTTTTTATTTACCTTTTGCTCTGAAACCCTTAGGCTATTTTATATAAATTTCTTCCTCCAATTGACCATGAAGGAATGTTGTCTTCACATCAAGTTCCTCAACCTTTAAGTTTAAACTGGCTACCAGCCCAACCATAACTCAGATTGAAGAAATCTTGACTATAAGTGAAAAAATCTCTTCATAATCAATCCCCATTTTTCTAATTAAAACATTTCACAAACAACCTTGCTTTGTACCTTAGTTGTGACCTATTCTTCTCTACTTTCAACTTTAGCACCCATTTATTCTTAAGTGATTTCTTGCCCTGTGACAACTTTAATAACTCAAGTGTGTAGTTCTCATGCAAGAATTCCATCTCTTCTTACACTGTTTTCAACTACTTATGCTTGTGCTCATGTGACTTAGCCTCCTTTTAGCTCTTTGGTTCCCCCCACCCATAAGTCAACAACACATACTCATGTAGGGGTATTGATGTGAGAAATGATACTACATAGTATATCTTCTCAATTTAGGCTCAACCACTAGTGCTGGTTTTAGTATAACTAATTCAATATGTATATCAGGACTAGTATATAGTGTAGGCCATTTTCTCTATTCTCATCATCAACATTTATATCTTTAAAGTCATTAGCAACTTTGACAAGGATAACTGGCTCAATAACAATATCATCTCTAACTGCTAACCTTGTCTTGACTTTTTTTAATATCTTTATCTATTTTGTCTTTAAAGAAAATAACATCTCGACTTTTGACAACCTTTTTATCAACTGGATCCTAAAAATTGTATCCAAACTCTTCATTACTGTAGCATAAGAAGATACATATTTTGGATTTCTCATTAAGCTTAGACCTTTCATCTATTGGGATACGAATGAATGCCCTAAAAAAATTACATGTTCAAATGAGACATCTTTTCCTTTCCAAACTCTCTTAGAAATATATCCACAAAGAGAATTTAAGGAGAGAGGTTAATTAAGTCCACTAAAATTCTCATTGTTTCACCCCAGAAGGCTTTATTCAATTTTCCATAATAGAGCATACATCTAATTCTTTCGGTAATTGTTATATTTATTATCTTTATAACCCCATTCTTTTGTGGAGTGTTAGGCACTATCTTCTTAAGCTTGAGGTCATGGTCCTTATAATATGGTTCAAATGGACCCCTATATTCACCACCTTTATCTACTCTAAAATGTCTCAACTTTACTTGTTTCCTTTTAAGCACTTGTACGAAAGTGCTTGAAGACATCATTTAACTATTCTTTAGACTTCGAATCAAACACCCATCCCTTTTTAGAATGATCATCAATAAACGTTGTAAAATATAAAAATCCACCATGAGTTCCAAAATCTATAGTGCAAATATTAGTATGAAGTAAATCAAGAATATATGACCTCTTATATGGAGGAGATCTATGAAAAAAAACTCTTTGTTGCTTACTAACCAAATAATGAGTGCAAGGTCTTAGTGAATTACCTTTAATGATAAAAAGCTTATACTTTTTAAAAGTGTCAAGTTCCTTCTCACCTAAGTGACCAACACACATATGTCATAATTCTATGCTACAATCTCCAATTGCATTCACCTCTACTACTATCAACTTAGCAGCTATCCTATAAAAAGTACTTATATTCTGTCCCTTTGTAACCATAAGAGACTCTTTTTTCATTCTCCATTTTCCACTACCAAATGTAGTTTCAAACCCATCCAGATTAAGAGCTTTTACTGAGATTATATTAAGGTGGAAATTTTATACATGTGACAGCACATCATTACGCTAGTCAAAATAAACTAGACTACTGCTATAGCAGTGGTAAGTCTAGGTTGATCCCACAAGTAAGTCTAGGTTTAGCTATGGACTGCTGCATACTTTCCATCTTTGTTTTACCATAATTCCAAAATGCTTTCCATTAAATTCACATTCTTGCATGGCAAACACAGTGCAAATTTTCTACTTCTTTATGTTTTAATTTTTTTCTTGTCTTCTTCTTGTCTTTTAATTTTCTTCTTCTTGCTCTATGAAGACAAGTGAAAATTAATCTTCGAAAAATGGGCAAAATATAGAGCTTTCAACTCACTTTAACTTATTTTCTTTTGAATTGTACCAAAAATCATATACAAGTCAAAGTAAGTATCTTAAGCAATTTCATGTCAATAATTGCTAAGTGTTATGGAATAATTTCATAATCAATTAAGTACCTATCAATTTTCCCCACACTTAACTTTTGGACGTCCTCAGCAAAACATTAAAACTAAGCTCAAAGACCCAAAAACATTGACTCATTTCCTATAAGTTTCAAGAATACATAATCATAAACAAAGATGAATGACTTTCAAAAATCATAGTAAGAAGTCAACATTCCAATCTTTTACTCATAATTAATCAAAATTCATCATCTTCAAAAACAGAGCAATTTAATGGTAGACTCGAAAATTGTGTTTTACTAAAATATATCAACAGGTACACTCAACACCATTCATGATCATGACAATCCACAACTTTATGTATTATTTCATTTCACCACCACTAAAATTCATATGCAAAATCATGAATCAAATGACTTTTCAAGGTTGTAATGTAGGTAAAGGTAAGGTGAGATGTATTTAGGTCAAGTAGCATGAAAGTCATCAAAGCTAGTGAAACAAAAGCAACACCTAATGTACATCAAGTGTCAAAAAAAAACTAACATTTACTCACAATTATGTACATCAATCATGATGAATGCAAAAATGATGTTTCATAATTTAAATTCAAGCTCTCATACACAAATCACATAAAGCATAGCTAATCAAAAAGGATCACTTATAAGGATTGATGATAACAATACTTGAACTACAATGAGTGAACCTTCCAAGACAACATCTACCTTATATCTAACATACTTAAATAACCCATTCAATACAACTTTAGGATGATGCATTAATCATAAACAACTTTTCAACACATATACACTTCCTCCTAGATGATAATAGTAGTAGCAGTGGTGGTAATGGTAGTGGCAGTGGTGCTAGTGTTGGTAGTATTACTGTTGATAATCGTAGTAGTAGTAGTAGTAGTAGTAGTAGTAGTAGATAACAACAACAACAACAACAACAATAATAGTAGTAGTAGTAGTAGTAGTCATTGTTGGGTTTCATTCATGCATCACATGCATCAATTATCAAAATACATAGTAGAAAATAAAACGAAACCCAGAAAATACAGAATTAAATATGTGTCATTAGATGTAGTAAAACAAAACATGAACTTAAGATGTGTACCTTACAATCTCCTTCATTCTTCATTGTCTTCACCTCTTCGGGTTGTCGTAAATCACAACAACCAAAAGAAGACGTCTCTAATAATATGTACATGAAGAGTGAAGCCTGAAACCTCTTAGGAAGAATGCTAGAACATACACAAATTGCTAGCTTTGGGGTGTGTTCTTTGAGAGAGTATTTTAGAAGATGGTAAACAATTCACAAGAAGACACTTTGTTTTCTTACAACTTTTGCATGAAAATGGAGTGACTTTTATAATGATCATATCTCTTAATTCCGATGTCCAAAAATTTCATACTATATAGCGTTGGAAGCTAGAAAGATAATCTACAATTTTCAAGAGGACAACTTTGTCTAATTCAGCCTAGATTAATCCAGTTTTTTCCCTGAAGTCAAAACACAATTTCTACACCTATGCAAGACTTGAAATATGAAATGTACAACTATAAGATAAATAAGCACATACATATTGGAAACTTCTTCAATTCTCAATTCATTTCTAAATCAAAATGAAGTTCATACATAGCTTTAATTACATATCAATGTTTGATATGCTTATAAAGCTATCCAAAAGTCTAGACACTAACTTAGTTACAAAATTCTCTAACTATCTTGGAGTTTCTGATGCCTTGTAAGGTTCAACACTCGTCTTGTTTTGCACCTGAGGAGTGAAAAAAATAGGATGAGCTACAAAGCTCAGTGGTTAATATATTTATAGCCATCGGTAATTAGTCACAAATTCAGGCATATGTATATATACATATATATATCCACCAATTCAAGCATTCTCAATCTATTATAGCAATTCAAGCATTAATCAATTTAGCTCAACCTCATAACACATAACATAGACTATGGCCATTAAACATAACACTCAATTATGCACCATACTTGACAATTCAAAGATGCAATGCATAAATAAATGGCTCGAGAGTTCCGTGGAACGAAACGGAGAAACCGAAGTTTACACCGTGAACAAAACGAGTCCAAATTCTCAAGATCTTGTGGCCTCAACTGAGTAGCCGGGAGAAGGCTATAGGTCAACGTGCACGTGACTAACGAAACGGGTTTTTCTCTTGGCCAATCAAAAGTAAATTATGCTCAATTCAATCATATGCTCATACTTTCATGCTTTTTCTTCTTTTTATTTAATTCAAAATATTATAACCTCTTTCATGGTATAACATAATCACAATGCATCATGCATTTCCAATCAAGTCACAACAATTCAATTTCAAGCAAATCCATTTCAAGAAATCAACATACACACACATAAGCAAGAATTTGTTTAATCACATAATAACTATAAATAAATTACCCACTTAATTTTGCTGAAAATCCAAGCTCAAGATTGCTTTTCCTCTTGCTCTTGAGTAAGGTTTTCTTGATTCCCAATTCCTATTTAATTCATATTCAAATGAAAATTAATAAAACTTCAAGAATCAAAAAATGCTAAAATTGAATTTAAACCTAACCTACACATAGTCCATTTAGGCTAGAAAAACCAAAACCTTAGCTTAGAAATCCAAAATCAAAATGGTTTCATCTTCCTCTTCTTTCTTCCTTCATTCCCAACACAAACCTTAGTCTCTATTTAATCCTTTTTTGAACCTAGCAAGAAGAAAGATGAAAACTTACCTTTAACAAGTTGATTTCTTCTTCTTCTTGTTCTTTTTTCTTCTTCCTTCCAAGTTTCCCATGATTTTCCTTCTTCTCTTCTCCTTTTTACGTTTTCTTTGGTCTTTCTTCTCTTCTACGACTCTTCTCTCTTCTTCTTCTAATTCAAGACCATTTTAAATGGTCTTTTCCCATTTTACCCTTCATTTACCTTGTCCTTCCCATTTTGCCCCTTCTTTAATTTAATCCATCTACTAACTCCTTTAATCTTCTCAAACAACATATCATACTCTAATTTAATTCTAACATTTCCCTTCTAAATTTCTAATTTCAACTTATACTCACCAAATTAATGGGCTCAATTCTAAAAACAAATAAACAAATAAATCAATAAATAAATAAAAAATTCGGGGTCCAACAGCTTGCTCCTTTGAAAGTTTGATTACATGTCTAGTAAGTGTGAAACCTCTCTTTGAATCTTGCATGGAAAACTTATTGAGCATTTTCTCAATGTAGGTTAATTGAGACAAGGCTAGCAGTTTGTTCTTACGATCCCTTATAAGTTTGATCCTTAGAACATAGCTAGCCTCTCCTAAATCCTTCATTGAAAAATGTTCATTTAGTCATCCCTTAACAGTAGATAACAATCCTACATCATTCTCAATGAGCAGAAAGTCATCAACATACAGGATTAGGAAAGTAACCTTGCCTTCTTGTATTTTTTTTATAAACACAAGGCTCATCTAGGTTTCGTATGAATTCATAGGTTTTGATAGACTTATCAAACTTAATGTTCCAAGACCTAGATGCTTGCTTAAGTCCATAAATAGACCTTTGCAACTTGCATACCTTATGCTCATTACCTGACTCAATGAATCCTTCTGGTTGGGCCATATAAATGGCCTCCTCAAGATCTCCATTAAAAAATGAAGTCTTGACATCCATTTGCTATATTTCATAATCAAAATAGGTTGCTATAGCCAAAAGAATTCTGATGGACTTAAGCATGGCAACTAGAGAAAAAGTCTCCTCATAGTCTATACCGTCTTTTTGAGTATAGCCCTTAGGTACCAATCTCGCTTTAAAGGTCTCTACCTTTCCATCTGATCCTCTTTTCCTTTTATAGATCCATTTACACCCTATGGCTTTTATACCTGGTGGTAGATCTACAAGGATACAGACTTCATTAGCATACATGGAATCTATTTCCGATTCCATCGCCTTGAGCCATTTTTCTGCATCGATATCATTAATAGCCTGTGTATAAGTAATGGGATCCGTTTCTTCATGGTCTGAGATGGCAATTAAGCCTTCTCCTAGACCTATATACCTTTCTAGTTGTCTCACAACTCTCCCACTACGTCTAGGCACAACTTTATGTTCATGTTGCTTTTCTGATTCAACTTTTGAATCCATTTCGACATCTTGTTCTGTTATATCCAAATCGACTCTTGGTTTGGATGAAATAGCTAACTCCTTTAGTACTACTTCATTTCTTCCTTTTTGATTTCTCACAAATTCTTCCTCTAAGAAGGTTGCATTTGTCGACACAAATACCTTCCTATCCTAAGGACTGTAAAAATAGTGCCCTCGTGTACCCGTAGGATATCCTACAAATAAGCATACTTCTGACCTTGGCTCCATCTTTGTGGATTGAGACCTTAGAACATGGGCTAGGCAACCCTAACCCCTTAAGTGTCGCAATGAAGGCACTCGGCTAGTCTATAACTTCCTAGGTGTTTTAGGCACCAATTTCGATGGAGCAAAGTTAAGAAGATAAGTTATCGTTTGTATGGCATATCCCTATAACGATTCTGGAAGGCTAGCATAGGACATCATTGATCTTACCATTTCCAATAGAGTCTTATTCCTCCTCTCAGCTACACCATTATGTTGATGTGTTCGAGGAGCTGACAAGTTGGAAATAATTCCATTGTCAATTAAATTTTTTTGAAACTCTCCAGATAAGTACTCACCACCTCGATCCAATCGAAGTTGTTTTAATGACTTGCGTAGCTATTTCTCAGCATCAGTTTTGAATTCTTTGAACCTTTTAAAGGAATCACTCTTTTTATGTATCAAATATAAATAGTCATGTCTAGAGTAATCATCTATAAAGGTTATGAAGTATTCATAACCTCCTCTAGCTTGTACATTCATGGGCTCACACATATCAGTGTGTACAAGGTCCAACGTGGATTCAAATTTATTTCCTTTGGAAGGAAATGAGGCTTTGGTCAGTTTTACTTCAATATAAGATTCACAGGTGGGTAATGGATCATTATCCAAGTACGAAAGGATCCCATCCTTCACTAACCTGTCAAGTCTTTTTTGGTTGACATGACCCATTCTTAAGTGCCACAGATATTTTGAATGAATGCTAGAGTCTTTGGATTGTCTTGGTTTTATTAATTTTGTGGTGTTTAGTGATTCTGTCATAGGTTCTATAAAGAAAATCCTTGTTTAATTATCACATTACAAATAAAATCCTTATTCTCATATATTGAAACAACATTTTCAAAATATAAGGAATAACCAGATTTTATTAAACCAAAAATAGAAATCATGTTCCTTACAATCATTGGGATGTAATATATATCCTCCAAATATAACCTATGACCATGAGGAAAGTCTAAGATAACTACTCCCACTGATTTTGTTGAAACGTAGGATCCATTTGCTATCTTGACTTGAAATTGCCCTTTAGGTAGTCTTTTCCTTTGCTGGAACCCCTATAAAAAATTGTAAACATGGTCAGTGGCTCCTGAATCTAATAACCATTAATCAGATGAAGCTACCACATTTTTAATTCCTAACAAACTTAGTGATCGCGGCCTTGTCGTCGATTTAAGAAAATCGACCTTAGAAACCGGTCAAAATAAATTTATACCAAGGATTGCAGCGTAGCTGAACCTCGGG
>JAOSBP010000002.1:8838597-8863130 GCA_027563825.1 Erythroxylum mucronatum | reverse complement strand
TCAGCCCTCTTCGCCATCTCAATAGCATCTGCTAATGTGAAAATTGCCGCAACACCCATCATACACCGAATTTCATAGTTCAACCCCCTCTGATAATGAGCTACCTGCTGCGCTTCGTTTTCACAATTATCACATCTTGCTTGCAGCCTCAAAAACTCTTCTGTGTACTCATCCACCTTCCTACTTCCCTGCGTGCAATCATGATAACGGTTGTACAATACCTGTACATGATCACTAGGTAAGAATCTTTGTTGAATCATAAGCTTCATATCCAACCAGTTTCGAATAGGCGGATGTTGTCTACGATAGCGCTCATTCTGAACAGAAGTCCACCATGCTGCTGCACCTCCCTTCAATTTGTACGCCACAATAGGAACCCTACGTTCGTCTTCCACATCCATAACCTCAAAGAATCTTTCAACCTCCACTAACCAATCTAAAACAGCTTCCACATCCAATGTACCATTAAAATTCTGAAGATCTACCTTGATTTTGTATCCATCATTGTGATTTTCATGACCCCTGTAATTCTGAACTGCCCGAATCTGATCTGGTGGTCCTCCATAAACTAGTTGCAGATCTGCAACCCTAAGAATTGCTGCTGCAGGAGGATGGTTAATCCTTCCTAGGTTTAGCTGCTCTCCTAGCATCTGTCTTATTTCTGCTATTTGATCGGATAAGTTTGTCACGGATGTTTCTAAGGTAGCAAGTCGTTCATCGTAATTGGCAGACATGGAGGAATCTGGTTCTGATACCAACTGACGCAGAACGGAAGTTACGAATAGAACAAGAACGTTTAGACTTCGTTCAGGAGTTTAATCAATGTCGTTTGATTGGACGAAAAGATGAACAAGAGCAACAAGCGATCTTGAAAGAAAGGCCAAGCCAAATTCTGAAATGAAAATAAGGTAATCGTCCCCCGAAAACATCAATAAGGCCTATTTATAATGGCCAACAACCCTAATCCAAAAACTGGCAAGATTAGGAAAATAAAAGATAGAAAAATAGCAAAATAGTCTTTTTAAAAAAACAAATGCAACATTAGGCCCCTAATTTAAGCCTTGTTTCGCATCCTACCGCAAACCTTGCCACGGTTAAGATCTTCCATGTAATCCAAAGCTAACTGGTCCGCATCAGGGTGGCTACTAAATCTCATGCTAAGGCTAAATGAAGTGACCTATGTAGATCAAAAAGGGAGAGAGGATTAGGTATTAAACATTTGTCTACTTGGAATAATGTACTGATAGGGAAAAGAATCTGGTTTCTGTTTAATGATAGTGAAGTTATGTGGGTTAAGTGGGTGCACTTTATAATTCTGAGAAGGAAAAATTTCTGGAGTGCTCAGCCTACAAATAATAGTTCATAGAGTTGGAGAAAGATCTTATTTGTAAGGGATAAAATTGGAAACCAATTTAAAATTAGGATAGGAAATGGGAATTCTACTTTATTATGGCAGGATTTTTGGCATCCTAGAGGAATCTTGAAGGACCTCTCAACTCCGAGAGTGATCAATGAGTCAGAGCTACCTATGACTGCAAGAGTTTTCGAAGTAATCAGAAATAATGAGTGGTGCTGGCAAGAGGCAACTGTCGAGACCATAAGTAACCTAGAGCCTTTACTATATCAACCGAATTGTTCTAGACCTGATTGTTTGGAATGGTTAGCTAGCTCTTCAAAAAGGTATACAAATGCTTCAATCTATAATTTCTTGAGACCCCCGATTCAGAGTGTTTCTTGGCATAAACTGGTTTGGTTTAAAAGTAATAGCCCTAGGTGTTCCTTCATACTATAGTTGGCATTCCTTAAAAAGTTACAAATAAGGGATAAACTCCTCTACCTCCACACCCCTAATCACTGCTCCTTGTGTACCTTGGATAATGAGACTATTGAACACTTGCTCTTCGAATGTTCTTTCTCTAAAACAGTATGGTTACACTGCCTCAACCACTTCCAAATACATCTTCCTAATATGACAAACCTTCACTCCATTCTCAATTAGTTCAACCAACCTACTAATATTTGAAACTGTGGCATTAACATCTTTACCATCCTCCTTTTTGTTATTGTCTATAACCTTTGGACTGAAAGAAATTCTCAAACCTTCAAAGATGAAGCCTTGAAAGTGGGGAGCTTACACACCAGAGTGATCTTCCAAGTTATGGAACAATTCAACTCAAACGCCGATAGATGGTAATTATTGGAGTTTTTTTTTCTAACAAAATTTCTGCAGGTTTTGATTTCAAGTTTGGAAAAGGGAGGGTATCCAATCCCTCTTTTGTATCTAAAGTAGAAGAGAAGTTAGTTCCAGGAAATGTTCTAGTCTCTAATCAGCAATAATCTTGGCAACATGGAGTTGGTAGGTCTATGGCCCTTTCTATGTAGCAGATAAGATGACTTCAATGAAGGTGATCCTAAGCTCTAATAGTAGGAGAACCTACTCCTATGGTTGGTGTCCAAAAGCTTCGTTAGTGGTCTATCAATGAAGGTATGCAAGAGTTAGGCAAACTTTGAAAGTGAACAAGGAAATTAGAAGGACATCATCTAACTCTTCAACTTACGTTGTGTTGTTTTGTCGATATGGTTTTGTAGAGGAATGATGATCGAATTGTGTCGCTGTAAATTGTTTGTTGGAAAATATCTGTTACTGGTTAGATGAGCTAACTCTATAAGGCCATCTTGGTAGGAAGTTTGTATAGGCTTACGGTTGTTGTGTTTTGTTCGTAAGGAACTGTTGTAGGTTCCTTATGAATTCACATTAGGTTATTCCTTTTGGTAGGTAGGAGATTATTGTATAGGAAATCTCTAGTTGTTTACATAACATTTTCTTATGTGTATAAAAATTTATTGATTTACCAAAAAAATACAATAAGAGGGATACCCCATCACATTCCTTTACAAAGCCTTGGCTCCCAAGCACTAAGGTCTTTCCACCTATGAGAAAGAATTCCTAGCAATTATCAAAGCAATAAAGCAATGACATCACCATTTGAACGAGAGATTCTTCAAAGTTCTAACGGATTATAAGAGCCTGAAGTTTTTGCTAGAACAACAGATCTCGATACCGTTTCAACAAAATTAGTTGCCTAAGTTGATGGGTTATGACTTTGAAGTCATGTATAGAAGTAATAAGGAGAACGCTACAACAAACACACTATCTATAGTTCGAGTCAAGAATTATTAGCTATGTCGGTGTCCCAAGTGCAAAAATCCTTAATGGAACAAATTAAAGAAGGTTGGCGGAAGGATGTGACCATCAGAGATTCAATCTGAAAGCTGGAAATTTATGAAAATCATATGGAAAATTATGAGTGGAAAAATAATATGCTAACGTGGAAAGGAAAAATAGTAGTAGGGTGTGACATGGGAGTCCAGATCCTCTGTCCAATATTATGGTGTCTTATTGTGTTCAATAAATCTCAGCCATTTATTTATGTTGGGTCCGCATGGAGCCCACATGGGACCCGCGTGATAAATGGTTAAGATTCTATGAGACAGAATAAAATAGAGTAAAGCTGAACAGAGGATCTGGGATAGTGACATGGAGCTCGGGAAGAAATTGATATCATTAGAACATGACAACCCACAAGGAGGGCACTCCAACGTAACCGCAACAATGACTTGTTCCATTGGAAGCACATAGCTAAGGATGTTCAAAACCATGTAATCAACTACGTGACGTGCCAAGGAAGTAATTACTAGCATGCAGCCTATCTAGGACGACTACAACCTCTGTCTATGCCTGAAGGGTGTTGAAAGGATATCAGCATAGACTTCGTTAAAGGTTTGCCTCTCTCGAAAGGAAAAACATGCATTTATGTAGTTGTGGACAAATTAAGCAATTATTCTCATTTTATGGCTTTAAATCATCCGTATACGACTCAAGATATTGTGCAAATTTTTATAGACCATGTTTTCAAGCTACATGGAATGCCTGAAGTAATCGTGAGCGACCATGATCCCGTATTCGTAAGTGCATTCTGGCAAAAGACCTTCAAACTACAAGGTGTTATTTTAAGGTTCTCTACTTCTTATCTTCCCAAGATTGATGGGCAAATAGAAGCTACAAATAAAGACTTGGAAACCTATATCAGATGTTACTATAACGACATTCCGCAGAAGTGGGCTTACTAGCTGTCAATGGCAGAAAGGTGCACAATACCTCTCATCATATAGCCAATAACACCACTCCTTTTGAAATCCTTTATGGCTACCCTCCACCTCTTTATGTGCCTTACTTAGCCAAGGACTCCTGCAATATTTTGATCGACCAAGCATTGTAGGACCAAGACACAATGCTCCACTTAAATAGAGCACAATAGAGGATGAAGCAATATGCAGATAAAAGAACAGAGCGAGAATTCGAACTATGATAGTGGGTCTATGTCAAGCTTCAACCCTATTAACAACACTTCATGTAGAGGAAGGCCAACTAGAAATTAGCTCCGTTATATTATGGACCCTTCTAGATCGCGATGAAAATTGATGCAGTGACTTACACGCTAGATCTTCTTGAAAGATCAACAGTCCATCCAACTTTTCACGTGTCTCAATTGAAGAGGTTCGTCTCCGACAAAACACCCTATTTTGCTCAATTATATCCAACCTTCACCAATGCAAGGAAGGTACCACAAGCCATTTGAAGAAGAAGGATGGTTAAGCGACATAATCGCGCCATAACTTTAGTATTGGTTCGATGGGAAGGAGAAACTAAAGACAAGGCCACTTGGGAAACCATGTTCGAATTACAAAAGAGGCTTCCTGAGATTAATCTGATAGATAAGGTTGCTCTTGAAGTGGAGGGGATGTTATGAACAAAAGCAGCACATGTAAAGAACAGAAAGAAGAAAGAAGACGTAGGAGAAGTAAGTAGAACAGCGAGAAGAAGGAAATGACGTAGTAATACTAGCATTAGTGTTAAGAAGAGATGCACGCCCTATCTGTTTCGGCCCCATAACAAACTATCTATAATAAACACGTGTCTTAATCTAAAAGGGTCCAGTAGTATTTATTAGGTGTTGTAAAGGCTAAAACAAACGATGAAAAATTTGAAGCATTTGTGAAATTCTTCTCTTCTCCCTTCTGAGTTGTAGCGATATTCCTTACATTAAAAGAATAACGTAACTCTGTACTTGACCAAATGTTAGGGGTTCGATCTTTAACTTTGGATATGGAGCAGCCTTAAATTCTTAGGCCAGTTGTTTCACCCTGTGAGATGCCTACAACCCAACGAAGACATTAGTCACTAGATCCGCGCGCCGTGGATACCTGGTTTAGGACAAAAAAAAAAAAAGAATAACGTAACAGCTTGGAGGTCAATCGGTGATGATCGAGGTCTATTGCTTCCTGTCTGATGTAGTTTTACCTAATTTCTTGAATTGGGAATTATATTGATTGGAAGTTAGGAATCGGGAGGATATATGTATGCGATCTGTTCTCTGGCCAAATAGATAGTCCTGGGAATGTGTACAAATGTGGGCAAGGAGATGAGCCTATACGTGTCATGCTATTCTCTTCTTAGTTTTGTTAAGGGTTTCTCTCTAATTGGGACCCCAGCTGTAGCGTATGTAAAACTTTGTTAATCCAATTTATTTAATTTTCAAGAAAAAAAAGAGGCGCGCATTTCTTTCAGTACGGTTAACATGATCTATACTACAGCTAAAAGCAGTGAATTTTTGTATTACTTTTGCTAAAAGGACAGTTCAAACAAGATTAATTCCTCTAAATACCATCAAGAAGTTATGGAAATGGAAGATGGGAAGTCCAGGGGATTTACAAACTTTGATAGATGATCAATTTACCAATTCTAAGATACCAAAAGTTTGGCTCTTGGTTCTCTGGTAGTTGTCCTAACTTTATCTTTCTTGTTTTCATTCTCTTGTCAAATTGTAAAGCCTGTTCTGCCCTTTCTCCAGTTTAAATATATTGTAAATTTCAGCTAAATCATGACAACTATTTCTGCTTATCCCACTAGAATCACACAAAAGAACTTCTCAAAAGTCGACTTCAAAAGTACTGCAGAACATTGATCATGTATTACTGAGGATAGCTTTAGGAATAACATGACTTGTTAAGCGTATGATAAGATGTAGACTTGTGAAAGACGGGTTACTGGGTCAACGCATAATTCTTGCAGCAACCAACCTAAAAGGGTTTGCTAAATTGCTACCACTCTTGTTTGTACAGCATCTCAAAGGATGCAAAACAAGTCCAAAGTTTCACAGATGCTTGGCCTTCTTGAGAATCTCTTTCCGATAATTGAACTCTTGATAGGAGACTGTTGAGTTAATTTATCTACATAGCCACCGCTCTGCCTGCTTGGACCTCCTAATCATCCAAGGATTAGTCAATGGCTACTTGGGTAAACATGCGCAGCAGGAATTTAATAAACCAATGTAGAGTCATAAAGCCATTTTCTGCGTTCCACAAATAAGTTTTACACCATAGTTTTATCTTCTGCAATACAGTTGAGGGTCTTGTTTTAGGTCCCTGAACTACAAACTTGCGGAATTGGTCAGCTGGCTTCACAAAAAGAGGATGCAATTCATAGCAAACAACAATCGTCCAGATGGACCGTTTACAACCTGAGCTAACAACTCGTCAACTCTGCTCTACGAAAACCATTCTTTCTGCGCAACACTTCCTGCAGTTACTTTTAGAGAAAGAGCCTAATAGAAGCCTCTAATAGAGCTCCAAGTTGTGGTCTCTCTCATACCTCAGCTCTTTTTCATGTTGCACAGTAGACAGCTGTTTGATCTTTTAGAAACTCGTCACCTTTCCTTCAGTAGGAATGACAACATCATCATATCCTAGAAGACGTAAACAGGCCCTCTCCCTATCCGCAAATAGGTAAGTAGGGAACCTAGGTAAAATGTTCACGAGGGTCCCGAGGGATCTCCCTTTTCCTTGTATAGGAAGTTAGCAGTGCCGTTATGAAGATGATGCCCCTTCAATATGTATAGTTAAAGATAAAGAACACATTTCTGTCTTTCTTAATCATAGAAAAACTATGAATGAGAATATATAGTTACTATCTGCGAAGCAATTGCATCGTCAAATGTCTATTGCTACTTTACAAATTGTTCTTACCAACAGTTGCATTTTTAGGACAAGATAACCACCAAAAGCATTCCAAGAGTTGCCAAATTGATCAGAACATACCAAAAGGATCATGATTCGAACAATCAACATATAGCTCCATCTAAATACCCAGCAAATGTGGGCCAGAATAGTAGTAAAAATGAAAGAGATTTAGCCAAAATAATTCCCAAGGTATATTAAAGTTGTATCATTTTTGGTTTTTCTACTCCCCCTTGTAGCTTGGTTTGCGCTTCTCAGCAAATGCTGCCAAACCTTCCAAGCGATCATTGGTGTTTAAGAGTTGTTTGTAACAATCTTCTTCAAATTCCAAGGCTGAGGCTATATCCATCTCAAGTCCCTCATTGATGGCCTTCTTAGCCATCCTAATTGCCACTGGACCCTGTCAGAAGTACATGACGTTATTTGGGTGTACAATCAGTATATCAGATGGTCTTAGTTCTGCAGGGAAAGGAGTAGAACAGGTACATTGAACAACCCAAAATAGGACTGGAAGCGTTTAGTTTAAAAGGTATAACTAAGAAAAAGCTTTTAATGAGGTCAGAACTGATATTCCTGTGAACTGAATGTAGAGACACCAAGAAATAAATATTGTTGTGGTTCTTCCGATAACACTATGGATTAATACATCTTTCAACCAGTGGAAATTATGTATCAATGCGAGGTCTTCATACAAATATATGTTTTCAATGCTTTTGATAGAGCTATCCAAAAAGTTACAGAATCTGCTCCACCATAAAAGTTGGGAACATGTAACTTCTTCCACTGAGGTGGAGCTGTAAAGGGAAACATGCTGGGGATAATGGGTATGAAGTTTGAGAACTAGTTTGGTTCATACGTTCAAGTGAGCATAAGTATAGACTTCTATATCTATCCAAACCTCAATGGATTCGATCATTGCTTCTTACGTTTATGATGGACAGTCTATTACAATCACTAAGTAGCATACGTAGCCAGAAAAGATCATATCGCCTACTGGCCCCATCAATTGTGGATCTTCAGGTCTATGTGAGTTGGTAATATGAGTGGGTTATGCATAATTTAATAGAAGATAAAGGAGCGCGGATTTCTCTAGTAAAAAAAAGTATGCCTTTTATAATTTTCAAGTAAAGAGCTGTCAATTTGACACCACTTACTACACTGAGGTGCCGCATCTGGGCTTGTTATTTTGTAATTTTTAAGATGTACGGAAAATTTCTGCACTGGTGCAATTTTACCCTGCATTACACAATTTCTTATCCAAGAAAATTGAAACTTTTGTACCTTCATAATAATTTCCCTAGCAATTTCCAGTGCCTTTAAATGAGCTTCACCGGCAGGGACACAGTAATTGACAAGGCCTGAAGCAAGATCACCTTATTGATTAAAATTAATATCAACTTGAGTATTTGAAGTAGTTCCAAACCAGATATACCTGTTGACTTAGCCTCTCTGCCACCTATCTTCCGTCCAGTAAGTATGAGTTCTTTTGCCACTGATTTTCCTACCAATCTAGGAAGTCTTTGTGTTCCACCTGCTCTGCTCAGAACCAGGATCTAATTGGGTAATTCGCCGAAAAAGTTGGGGAAGTAACAAATCACATATAATTTCTCAAGAAGGTTGAGGAAGTAGCAATTCTCAAAAAAAGTAAATACAAAAATCAATTTTCTTTTCTGTACATGGGGAAAAGATAAAAATGAAATGTAAAAAATCAAGTATTCCACCCTAGATGCCAAAAGTGATTATCCATGCACAGCATGAGTTTGCACAAGTATGTCCAAGAACAATCAAATCATACAGAGAGAGAAAGAGAGAAGCCATGCAGTCAAAAAGATATGCTAAGGTCAGGTATCCAAAAAAATGAAAAAGAAAAGGTTAGTAAATACCCAGGAATTATAGCAAGTCCAGTTTCTGGCAAGCCAAGTGCTGCATCTTCTCCTGAATCATTACATGTGCACTTGAGGAAAACTCACATCTCAATCAGTATTATAGTTATATGAATACATCAGATAATGTTGTGAATGAGATGAGTACCACATATGCGAAGGTCGCATGATAAAGCCATTTCAAGTCCACCACCCAATGCTGCTCCCTCGATAACAGCAATACTAGGAACATGAAGTGCCTGGTTGAACATATAATGGTGGTGAAGGAAGAGGTAGAAATCAAGAAAAGTGACATCCAGGAGAAGGCATTTATATAAAGTGCTGGGAATTAAAAGTTACGCATAGGATACTGTCAATAGAAACCAAAAATGATAGTATGTTCCTGAGGCAATGAATTTAGTGGCAAGAACTATACGACTTGGATTATGAATCCAAAAATTACAACCAGAAGTCAACTACAGGCCTAAAACTCTTGAATTTCTATATAACATACTGGAGGTAATCATAGAAACCCTACAAATTAGTGTTCAAGTAAAGGAAAGAGAATAAATTTCTTGGACTTTTGGCAAAGATTAAGTAAAGATAAGAAATATAACTACTGAAGAAGACATCCTTGGCTAACAAAAGTATACCTCTATAAATGAGAATGTTGAACGAAGTGTGTTGACAAAAAGTTGAATTTCAGATGGGGTCATTGATTTGCGCTCCTGCCAATCCATTTAAAAGCAGAGCTGTCAAGAATGCATATAAGAAATACATGTTTAATGTCACAGAGAAGATGTTACTAGCACAATATTCACAGCCAGCAAAAAAGACAGCTATCCAAAAGCACAAAAAAGAATCTAACAAAACCAGTAAGAGACACACAAAGCCACTGCTTACTTCTATCACATCAAATGTCAGTCATAGGTAAGACTCAAATTCAGATAACAAGTATATGTGGTGGATAACGTCCTCTATTCTCATTCTTAAATAAATTATCAACTGTAAACAACGTGGAGCTCAAACTTAAGAGGGTGTATCACTTTTTTATTTTGAGGTTCAAGTTTGAAATCTTTATGAGAATGCAATAAAATAGAATCTCAAAAGGGAATCAAACAGGTATAGAAAAGTCACGATGAAGAGAAAAAAAAAATCGTAAAATATGATATTCAAGTCTCGAATGGAATAAAATCATGACAAAGAAACATGTCACAGAACTACAAATGACATACTAACACAAATCAGCCTAATCGATATCCCAATACGCTTGCTCTGCTGAGAATATAAAAAAATTACAGAAATCAACTGGACATCGAATTGAAATTAGACGTTCCACAAGATGAACTCTCTCCAGCTTTTGCTACCTTGTAAATATTTCATTAATTGAAAAGTATGTAAGTTTAGAATGACAACTAGTACTTCGGAAAGAAAATTTAACAATATGCAGCTGTCATCAAAGAATTCCGCCGATGCCAATTAGGTTCAATCAGATCCCTGGTCAATATAACATGCATTACCTTCAAATCAGCGCCGGCACAGAACACTTTGGAAACCACACTGGATATCAAAAGGACCTTAGCAGACCTATCCTCATTAATAATTTCAAGAGTGTGGCTCAACCCTCTCAACATTTCCTTCCCAATGGCATTTTTCGTACTAGGCCTATCCAAGCTAACCTCAACAATACCTGTAAAAAGAACACAACTTGACACCTGACTTTCTAAAACCATGAAATAAGCACTACCCACGATTTACTCTGCAAAAGCAAGCACGTTTATCATAATAAAGGCATAGTCTTTGACAGAATTACCAGAATCACAGCCCGAAAGCCTTTTAAACCTGACAGATTCAGAGGAGATGGACTCCAAGATGATCGTTCTATGGCTTTGGTAAATATGAGAAGAGTTGTAACAATGGATCGAGTTGCCTGAAACTATCAGTTTAGCAGCACCTGAGGACTCGGAAAAAGAACAATATTTGGATATTCTCTTACAACTACGTCCCAAGGATGTCCTAAGCAAGAAAGAACCCATTCTTTAAGCTTGTTGAGAGTTGATTATTTTGAGAGCTAGGATGAAACTTAGGCGGAGCGAGGTAGAACGAAGTTCTTTAAGACTGGAACGGGACGGTAGCACTGAGCGATGGAGAACACGCTGCTCATTCCAATGAGAAGTGCGACTGTGAGGTAACTTTCGCTTTTTGAGATTGGATTGAAAGTTTTGCACTTGTCACATCTTTCTAGCTTATCTGGTTGTGTAAATATTATTTCAACTATTTAAATAGTTGACGGTGAATTGGGTTGATCCATTTTATACATAAATAGAATGATAAATATGATTTTGATTTTCATCTTCCAGCGTTTAATTACATTTTCTAAGTTTTGGACATATACAAAAATGATTAGAGACATTAATGGATCGGACCGAGCTATGGGTGGGTCGGGTTAGACTGACTTAATCCTATATATTTTTTAAAATAAATTTAAAAAATGTCATCTTTTACAAAATGACGTCATTTTTTATGTTCCGATCGAGCTACAGATTTGGTTAATTTAGGCGAAAATCAGGCCGAATCCGACTGATCAAGTTAAAATTGACATTCTTAAAAATAATAATAAACAGTGAACTCGTCATTTTGTATGTTTCGATCGAGTTACGGATTCGGTTATTTTAGAAGAAAATTAGGTCGAATCTGACTGATCGAGTCAAAATTGGCATTCTTAAAAATAATAATAAACAATGAACTTGTCATTTTGTATGTTCCGATCGAGCTACGAATTTGGTTAATTTAGGCGAAAATCAGGCCGAATTTTACTGATCGAGTCAAAATTGACATTCTTAAAAATAATAATAAACAGTGAACTCGACTCTTTTAGTATCAAATTTAAGCTTAACTCAAACTTGATAAACTTATTTTTATATTATCTAAATTCGAGTTCGTTCTAAGTCTCAAAGAATCAATTTTATCAAATCTCAATATTTGATAACCTATAGACCCATTCCATTAGAAAGGCTAAAAGAATAAGGGTTATAGGTGACTGTTAGGAATTTAGAGCTCTCAGACCCACACTCAAGGACGTTTAATAGACAAAAATATCATAAAATAATAACACAAGAGAATTTACGTGGAAACTCCCAAACCGGAGAAAAACCACGAGCACCGAGAAGAAAATTCACTATGTGAAAAATTCTTACAATCACACAATTTTTCTTCTCTACCAATCCCCTAATACACCAACATCCACAAAGAAATACCCAAGACAAACTTTCCAACTCTAACCTCAAAGGAGGAATTTAACTAGAGTCAAATTTGTACTACAAATCTTTGACCTTGTTTGGTGTACTTAACAAGGAGGTAGCATCCTCCTTATATAGGCAAGAGCTTGGCCTCAATTGTTATCCCCAACCAATATGGGATAACAAAGGAGCCAAACTCAACACGCATTCCAGTAACGAATCAAGTTACGGCTGTCCGATGGTTTCGCAAAGCATTCTATGTGAATTTTTCCCTCTTTGGTCTCTTGTGGTCATAGAAACTGGATAAAAAAATAATTTGTAACCCTAATTAGTTGAGGGGAAACTAATTTATATATTTATGATTTTTAACCTTACACGTTAATCAAATAATTAAAATAAAGGATTGAGGTTTATTACACTATTAAATAGGAAATATAAATCAAATGGAACTCTTCCGTTATATTAATAATGATAATAATATATATAGAATATGGCTATTAATTCGGTCACATTCTGACATTCTCTCACTTGATCCTATACTTCAAACTTTAATTTAATAGTGTAAACATTAGACCCACATAAATAAATCTCTTAATATATTCATAATTTACCTCAATACAATAAATCATATAATGCGAGTCATAGCAATCATATACCTCAATGTATCATACTTCCTTCTGTATACCACAATACTAGTAATTTATCAAATAAGGTGACATAAGTGATATGCAAAATTTATGAAGCTTCACATAAATGTCTTATAGATAATTTTATTTCTTATTTAATAGTAGTTATATACGTACATTTATAATAAATAAGAATCAGAAACCTTTTTGAGCTAAAATTTTTCAAAAAGCCATAAAAATAATCATCAATATAACCAAGACTCATTCTTTGAATATTTTCCTTAAATATCTTTAGTGGAAGGCCTTTAGTTAAGGGATATGTAATTATAAAATTCATCTTATTAAGTTTAATATTCACTCTTTGTTTCTAAACATCCTTAAGTCCATAGCACCTCTAAAACATTTGTCATTCTTTGAGAAGAAAATTCTTACAATAAATTTTCAACGGTTTAGAGATGATGTCGACAACCCTAAGTCCTGAAATAAGTTTCGTAGCCATAAGACATGGATTATGACTTCAAAATAAGCAATAAATTCTACTTTCATAGTGGATGAAACGATGACAGCTTGTTTAACACTTTTTCATGAAATTACTCCTTCTATAGTAGAAACAAATAGTCTAATATTATTTTTTTACTGTCAATGAATCCAAAATAATCTGAATCCGAATATCTAATTATTTATAATAAATTTAATCATCTATATATAAGAATAAAGTCCTTTGTTCCTTGAAGATACCTCAAGACTTTCTTTGTAGCTTTCCAATGGTCTATAAAGATTACTTTGATACCTACCTAGCATTCCAATTGCAAAGTTGATATCAAGTATGGTACATATTTTCATATACATCAAATTTCTAAATAGTAGAAGCATATGCAATAGATTCCATTTGTCCATATTGCACATCATTCTTTGGACATTGCATGAGACTAAATTATCCTCCTTTTTATATCAAGACAATCCTTGCTGAACATTTGTTCATATTAAATCTCTTATGAATTCTTTTGATATAGTCTTTCTAAAACAACCCTACCAGTCCTTGTGATCAATTTCAGAATATTGAAATTCCTATCACATAAGATGTCTCTCCCATATCTTTCATTTCAAAATTCTTAGAGGGATAATCTTATAGCCTTGTACAATATGTACAAATCATTAGTAGAAAGAAGAATATCATCAACATATAAAACTATAAATATAAAATTACTCTAATTGATCTTTCAGTAGATACAACAATCAACAATATTTCTTGGAAACCAAAAGATGTTATGGTATCATTTAACCTAATATACCATTGTTAGGATGCTTGTTTAAGTCCATATATTGATTTCTTAACTTTACACACCATGTGACCCTTTCTTTCAAGGGAAAAACCTTTAGTTTGATTATATAAACTTTTTCCTCAAGATCACCATTCATAAAGGCATTTTTCACATCCATTTGATGTAACTCTAAATCAAATTGAGCCATCAATGTCATGATTATTCTCAATGAATCTTTCGTTGAAGTAAGTGAAAAAGTCTATTTATAATCAATGTCATCCTTTTGAGTATAACTTTTGGCAATAAGTATAGCTTTATACTATTTAATATTTCCATTTGAGTCAAATCTTATCTTAAAGATTCATTTGCATCTAACTCACTTAGATCTTTCTAGCAAATCAACGAGGTTATAAACATTGTTTTGTGCTAGTGAATTTGACTCATCTTTCATAACATCAATCAATTTATCACACTTATCACTTTTTATGGCTTGTGAAAACGAAACTGGGTGTTTCTGTCACATCATTTTGTTAAGGTGTGTATGGGGACATATATTGGGCATATATGCCATATTTCTTGAGAAATTTTCCAAATAAACCTAGAAATTGTCTTCATTCATCATATTTTTCATAATATTTACCACCTATATCAGATCTTACAATTTTCACCTTGTTAAATCTAATTTCCATTCAATCTCTTTTACAAGCACCTCAAAGGCATTTATAGCTTAATATTTTTCATTAAACAAATAGACATATCCATAACTTAAAAAAATCACCTATAAAGGTGATAAAATACTTGTCTCTATAAAAAGATAGAGTGTCAAAAGCTCCACATATATCGATGTGTATAATTTTAAGGAGTTAAGTACTTCTTATGGCTCCTTTCTTACAATGTTTGGGTTGCTTTCCCTAAATACTATCCACATATACATTAAGATCAGTTAAATTTAAATTCGAAAGATTTTTATTCTTTTCCAATCTTTCTTTAGATATATGACCCAAACGTTTATGCCACAAGTAAGCTGAATTATTATTTATTATACAGTGCTAAAGAATTCTAGAAGCAGCAATGGAGTTATGTTTAGATAAGCTAAAATAAACATCATCAAACTTAAAACTAAATCCACTTTTATCAAGTTTAGAAACAGAAATTAAGTTTCTAGAAATTAAAGGTATATAGAGAGTTTGTATTAGATATAGGCAATAACTAGTATCTAATATTAGACGATGAGTGCCTGTGCCTTCAATTGGGACCTTCCTACGATTTTTCATGAATATAAAGTTTTCAGTTGAGTTTATGGTTTGAATTGTAAGGAATCTCTGCATAATATTAGAAACTAAATAGTAGCACTATAATCAAGCCACCAAGTATTAGAAGGAACTTTAGTTAAGTTTAGTTTGGAATATATAAAAACGTTAGAAGTACCTTGCTTTTTGAACCAAGCTTGACATTTCAAACAATCTTTCTGATAACATCACTTTTCCTATAGAAATGACACTTATCTACCTTTGTTTCTTCTTATCAAAATTAGCAGTAACTTATGCCGCTTTAACATAAACTTTCTTCTTAAATTTCTTACTTATTGGCTTGTGAATCTAACTAAATCCTTGACCTACAAGGTTAATTGAATGAACTCTTTGATTCTTAATTTCCTCTTGAAAGAGCATACTAGACTTTTCATTAAGATTTCATTTGTCATTTATAGTGTTTTAGTTAATTTTAAAAGGTCCATACTCGGGAGGTAACGAGTTCAAAATGAATTTTAATAAAAAGGAGTCATTAACTGTCATATCCAAGGTCTTTAATTTTGTTACAATATTTTTCATCTTTAGGATATGTTATTGTATGCTTCGCAACCTATCAAACTTCATAGTTGTGAGTTCAGTCATTAGAGTACCAGCAAGAGACTTATCTATAGAACAAAAACATTCTTCCATAAATTTAAGGTATTCTTTACCACTTTCAATTTTTGAAATAGTGGTTTTAATATTGTTGGAAATAGTAATTAGTATTAAATTAAGACACAATTTGTTATACCTTTATCATGTTTTATAATTTTTCTTCTCAACCTCATTGCTCATATCCATAATGACAATAGGTTTTTCTTCCAATAATGCTAAATCAAGATTTAGAACACCTAAATAAAAATTGACTTGTTTGCATCATTTAGAGAAGTTTAAACCATTAAACATGATAACAAAAGAAGAATACGAATGAAGAGAAACAACTACAAATACATAAATACTCAATAAATTATCGGATTCAAATAATTAAATTTTTAGAATATATTGCAGGTTTCCTTTGGAAAAAAATCAACTATATACTATCATAAGTTTAATGTCATATAAACTTTATCAGGTAATCAAACAAAAACTCATCAAATACAATCAATATCTTTGGATATATAATATATTTGATTATTATGTTTATTAGTCATAGAGTATTAATTTACCTCTAGGAAAAATAAAAATTATATCAACTAATAAATATCATTTGTCCATAAAATTAATTTAATAATAGGTATTAATATTTTATGAATAAATGACTATTTATCTATGACAAAAATTCTCATAATTAATTTGACCACTTTGAGAACTAACAAATTATCCCTTTATAATGTCACATATAAATTTAACACATAACACATAATTTTAAATTTTAATAATAATATGCATAAAGCTAACATGATCATTAATAAAATTAATATAATACCTACCATGAGAATAAAATAAAATTTTCATATAAATTCTAGGAATAGAAAAATAAAAAAATAACTTAAATAAACATATACATATGAATTCTGAATTCTGAATTCTGATAATAATTATTGTGAAATCTTAACTGATAATTTGTTGTCTTCTAGTAGTTAGGAGGCCTGACTTTCACCAAATTCCCAGCAAGAACATTATGTTTAGTCTTCTAGTTGTTGGGGTGTTTGACTTTCACCAAACAACTAAAGTTCAATTCTCAACAATACACATTAAGCTTATTTTCCTCCTAATATTTATTTAAACAGATTTGGATATTATTTAGAGACTAGACAATAGACTTGTTGTACAATTTAACAACTAAGCTTTAATGTGTAATTAAACATGATGAAAAAAATCTTCCATAATATGAGAACTTTTATAAGAATGACTGATGCATAAAAATGTGGTAGTGATAATAAAAATAATCTTTCTTTATTTTTTTGGTAGAAATCATTAATAATGAATAATTACAAAACCCATCAAACATTAAATATTTGGCAATAATCATTAAACAATCATAATAAAATAGATGAACAAATTATTCGTGCAAATACATGCTCTAGTACCACATATAAAAACATGATCTTTATAATATAAATCAAAATTGACATTCATAACTTTAGGATCTTAAATAAGCAATGGTTAAAACTTATAAGAATGTAATATTGCTTACCTGAAGTGGAAGATGCCATTATTGAAAAGAGATTGAGAAACTTCACCGCGTTCTTGATTAAACTTAGTTTCTCTCTTTTGACTCTCTTGTGATTACAAAAACTTGATGTAAAATGATCTGTAACCCTAATTAGAAGAGAGAAAAACCAATTTATATATCCATGATCTTTAGTTTGTACATCCATCAAATGACCAAAATAGATAGTTGAGATTTATTCCACTATTAATTAGGCCACAATCTAACGTTCTCTCACTTGGCTCGATACTTCAAGCTTTAGTTTAATAGTTTAAACATTACGTGTGCATAAATAAATCTCTTAATATCTTCATAATTTATGTCAACACAATAAATCATATAATGTGGGTCATGGTGGTCATACACTTCAACATCATATACTTTCTTCTATATTCCACAACACTAGTAATGTATCAAGTCAGGTAACATAATTGATATATAAATATCATAAAGGTCCACATTAATGTCTTATAGACAATTTTATTTCTTATTTAATAATACTGACATATGTACATTCATAATATATAAGAAAATTGCCAAGAAGAAACTTTATTAAGGTCAAGAGGCTCAAAAAGTCATAAAAAACAATCATCAATATAACTAAGGCCCATTCTTTGAAAATGTTCCTTAAATATTATTAGTGGAAGGCCTTCAGTTAAGGGATCTGTAGTCATAAGATCGATCTTAATATGTTTAATACACACCTATTATTTTTTAATTTCCTTCTTTACGGTAAAATATTTCAACTCCATATGTTTAGCACCTCTATAGTACTTGTCATTCTTAGAGAAGAAATTGTTGTAGAATTGTCACAACAAATTTTAGCAACTTAATAATGGTGTTGATAACCTTAAGTTCTGAAACAAAGTTTTGCAACCGTAAGGCATAAATTATGGCTTCAAAATAAGCTACAAATTCTACTTTTATAGTGAATGAACCAACGACAGATTGTTTAACACTTTTTCATAAAATTGCTCCTTTTACTAAAAGGAATAAATAGCCATACGTTGATTTTCTACTATCAATGCATCCAGTAAAATATGAATCTCAATATCCATTTATTTTTAATGGATTTGATCTTCCATACATAATCATATAGTCCATTATTCCGTGAAGAAACCTCAAGACTTTCTTTGCAACTTTTCAATGGTCTAAATGAGGACTACTTTGATATCTGCCTAGCATTCTGACCACGAAGCTAATATTAGCTCTCGTACATATTTGCAAATGTATTAGACTACTAAAAATAGAAGCATATGGAATATATTCCATTTGCCTACGTTCCACATCATTCTTTGGACATTGTATAAGACTAAATTTATCCCCTTTTTATATTGGGACAATCCCTGCTAAACATTTGTTTATATTAAATCTCTCTAGAATTTTTTCGGTGAAGTATTTTTTAGACAACCTTACCAGTCCTTGTGATCTATTTCAAAATATTGAAATTCCTATCACATAGGATGCCTCTCCTATATCTTTAATTTCAAAATTCTTAGGGAGAAAATATTTAATCTTATATAATATGTCCAAATCATTAGCAGTGAGTAGAATATCATCAACATATAGAACTAAAAATATAAACTTACTCCCAGTGATATTTCAGTAGATACAATAATAAAAAATATTTTCTTAAAAACCAAAAGATGTTATGGTATTATTAAACTTAATATACCACAGTTGGAAATCTTGTTTAAGTCCATATATTTATTTCTTAAGTTTACAAACCATATCACCCTTTCCAATAATGGAAAAATTATATAAACTTCCTCCTCAAGATCACCATTCAAAAAGACAGTTTTCACATTCAATTAATGTAGCTCTAAATCAAATTGAGCCATTAATGTCATGACTATTCTCAATGAATCTTTCTTTAAGACAAGTGAAAAAGACTTGTTTGCCATTTGAGTCATATTTAGTCTTAGAGATCCATTTGCATCTGGATCCTTATGAAAAAATAAACAATGTCTCAAACATTATTTTTTGCCATTAAATTAACTCATGTTTTATAACATCAATCCATTTATCAAAATCAGTGCTTTCTATGGGTTATGAAAATGAAACAGGATCATTATTAATGTCATTATAAATAACATATACATCGAGAATAGTTGATCTCCTTATTCTTACAAGTTTATTCAAAGCTATTCTAGGTGGGTCATTGGCATTAATTAATTGTAAGTTAGTTTCTTTATGAGGTGTTATTTTATCCAAATCTTGCCCAAAATTATTTTGTTCTTCTAATACTAGTATAATATTTGGTATAGATGTGGATACTTGAACATTTATGGGTAATGGAACATCAACCCTTATTTCACTAGTAACCACAACACGCTTTTCATTGCTCCAACTAACTTTACCATTTTTAATGAACATTACATTGGTTGTTTTAGCAATTCTTTGACTATTTTTTGGATAGTAAAACATATATCCTTAGATTTCTCTAGGTAGCCAATGAAGTAACCGCTGACTATTTGAGAATTTAATTTCTTTTCTTGTGGATTATAAATTCGTGCTTCTGTTGGACAATCCTAAACATGTAGGTACCTCAAACTAGGTTTGCTTCTAGCCTACAACTCAAAAGAATTTTTAGGTACTACCTTACTAGAAATCCTAGTTAGCAAACACATTTTAAGTGAATGCATCCACAAGGTTTTGGATGGTAATGAAGAATTACTCATCATACTCATAACCATATCCACTAATATCCTATTAAGTCTTTTTGCCACACCATTCTGTTTAGGTATGCCTAACATAGTATAATGTGCACATATGCCATGTTTCTCGAGAAACTTTCCCAGTAGACTTGGACATTGTCCTGATTCATCAAAATTTTCATAATATTAATTACCTTTATCAAATCTTGCAATTTTCACTTTTTTATCTAATTACCTTTTAATCTCCTTTACAAACACCTTAAAGGTGCCTACAACTTTGGATTTTTCATTAAGCAAATAGGCATATCCATAATGTGAAAAATTATCTATAAAGGTGATAAAATACTTTTCTCCACCAAGATGGAGTGTTAAAAGGTCCACGCATATTGGTTTGTATAGTTTCAAAGAGCTGAGTGCTTCTTGTGGCTACTTTCTTACTATGTTTGGTTTGCTAACCCTTAATGCAATCCATAAATACATCAAGATTAGTCAAATCTAAAATTGAAGTAATTCCATTCTTTACTAATCTTTCTTTAGATATATGACTCAAGTGTTTATACCACAAGTAAGATGAATTATTATTCATTATATTATGTTTAGTTCTAATGGTATGATAAACAGGAAATAGGGATTCAGAAAATTTTCTAATTTATATAAACATCCATCATAATTCCACGACCAATAATAGAGTTATGTTTAAATAAACAAAAAACCATCATCGAACTTCTTTGAATGGTGTGAACAAGTTAAACCAAGCCTTACATTTCAAACAATCTTTCTCATAGTGTCCCTCTTTCTTACAGAAATGATACTTATTTGTCTTTTGTTCATTTTTATCAACATTAGCAGTAAGCTATGTCACTTTAATGAGCACTTTTTTCTTAAATTTCTTAGCCTTTGACTTGTGAATCTTGCTAACTCCTTGACATATAAGGTTAATTAAATGAACCCCTTGATTTTTTAGCCTTGTTTCCTCCTAAATAAACCTATTAGACAATTCATTAACATTACATTCGTCATTTATAGTGTTGTAGTTAATTTGAAAAGGTCCTATAAAGAGGTTACGAGTACATAATGAATTGTATTAAAAAGGAGACATCAACTATCATATCCAGGGTCTTTTATTTTGCTATAATATTTTTCATCTCTAGGATATGTTACTGCATGCTTCGCAATCCATCAAACTTCATGATTATAAGTTTAGCCATTAGAGTATCAGCAAGAGACTTATTCACAGAATGGAAGCACTCTTCCACAAATTTAAGGTATTCTTTAGCAATTTTAGTTTATGAAGTAGTGGTTTCAACTGGCTTTGGGTGTTTATTTTTTTCTCTAGATGAAACGACGTCGTTTAACTTTAAATGTAAACAATGTCGTTTTCATTTATCGATGGAAGAAATTTTTGTCAGTATTCCCACCTATTTTTACGACGACCTTCATTATTTCATATTATTATACTTTATGCTTATTATTATTGAAATTTAAAATTTTATGTTATTTGTTAAATTTATACATTACATTATAAAAAGGATAACTTGTTAGTCATCAAAGTAACCAAATTAATTAAATGAAATTTTATCATATAAAAATAGTCATTTATTCATAAAATATTAATGCTTATTATTAAACTAATCATATGAATAAATAATGTTTATTAGTTGATAAAATTTAGAGGAAAATCATTATTGACTTGTAAGCATAATAGAGGAAAATCATTATTGATTTGTCAAGTATGTTATATATCCAAAGATATTGATTGTATTTGATGAGCTTTTATTTGATTACTGATAAATCTTGTATAACATTAAACTTATGATAATATATTGTTGAATTTGCCTAAAGAAAACTTGCAATATGTTATAAATATGTAATTATTTGAATATGATAATTTATTAAACATTTATGTATTTGCAGCTATATTTCTTCATTAACATGCTTCTTTTGTTACTATGTTTAATATTTTGAACTTCTTTGAATGGTGTGAACAAGTCAATTTTATTTAGGTGTTTTGGATCTTAATTTAGCATTATTGGAAGAAAAACCTACTGGTATTATAGAAACAAGCAGTGAGATTGAGAAAAACAAACTATAAAGCATGAGAAAGGTATAACAGATTATGTCTTAATTTCATACAAATGACTATTGTAAACAATATTAAAACCACTACTTCACAAACTAAAAGTGCTAATGAATGCCTTAAATTTGTGGAAGAGCGCTTCCATTCTGTGAATAAGTCTCTTGCTGGTACTCTAATGGCTAAACTTATAACCATGAAGTTTGATGGATTGCGAAGCATGCAGTAACATATCCTAGAGATGAAAAATATTATAGCAAAATAAAAGACCCTGGATATGACAGTTGAAAACGACGATAAATGAAAAAAATAAACACCCAAAGCCCCCGCCCCTGTCTTTGATTTTTGTTTTTCTCTTCTTCTCCATTGGTCCTCTCTGTTGCGCACGTTGTCTTCTTCCATCTGTTCTTCTTCGTTCGTTCTTTGACCAACTCTTTCCATTGTCTTGGCTTTTCCATCTCCAGGTTAGTTGTCCACTTGCTGCTCTTGTGTTAATTTTTTTGTCTTCAATTATTGTATGTGAGTCAACATTGTATGTTCAATGTGTTGGTGTTACTGTGGATTTAGTTTTAAGGGTTTATTTAGGTTGTTAATAGGTCATTATTTGTTGTTGTGCAGTTATCTTGGTGAATAATAGAAGAAGACAATAGTGTTGAAACAAAGTAGGGATGAATTTCAATAGGGTACTAAGTGTTCGACGAAAGTTCTGTAAGAATCATTTAGTGGTTCATGGATTAGAGGAACGTCCACCATATCTTTCTCTGCCATTAATTCTATAAACTTCTTATCCTTAGCTTGTTCTTAATTTTGTATTATACATGCCATTGTTGTTGGGCATCCCACCCTCGTGAGACATATACCCAACATCCTAAATGACATCCGAACGCGCATCCCACAAAGGCGGCGTGACCCCATCAATCAATCACCATAATCAAACTCATTTCTCCTATTTCAAAACAGATTTTGGGAATCCTCAAATCAGAATTACAATTTGGCTTCTTCAGAACATTTGTTCCCCATTGTCTTAAGTTTCTAATGACCCCAAAATCATTCAATTTGGTTCAGAAATCGGAAAGGTAGGGCCCAAAAATTTTCGAACTGTTCTTATACTGAAACAGTATTTTGCTGCTAACTTCCATCCAAAAATTGAAATTCTTAGAGACTTAAATAAATTCAACTCCTTCAGATAATTTGTATCTCTATGCCTCTATTTTATTTTAAAATAAGATTCATCTCATTCGGAGCTCTACATATCAAGATATCATCAAAATACCGAAGTATGTTCAGTAAAATATTCAATTCATACTCTTCCAATCGATACCCTTACTTTGATTCAATCAATCTTTTCAAATCAACACCAAAGGATATCAATTTTTATGGAGAGATAGAAAAATGTGGTAGGAATCTATGGGTTCAAGAATCACTTCATTTGGAGGTCAGAAGAAGAAGTTATGGCCAAAGGAATCAAACATGATTTTGCCTTTAATCACATTGTACCTATTTCGGGACAATTAGCATAATTTTCACTATAGATATCAGATTAAGTTGTCTTAGGATAATTTTGAAGAGGACTTCTATATCTACAACTTTTATGAAGACACCAAGAAGAGAATTTGTCATCTAGAGGGTCAAAATTGGAACAGATAAAAGGCTTAAGTCTAAGACTGACTCAGATGAAAGGCTTCAATCTAAGACTTAGACTGAGTCAGACGAAGGGCATGTTGGGACCCGATTCCAGAACCCAACCTATCGATCAACGAATCATATCATACGATCATAACTTAACTAACATCGCTTCAATTTTTTTTCTTCAAATTCTAATCATAATCATCAATTCGTTTTGCTTTTCCTCATATGCGAATCATAATCATCAATTTAACCAAAACTTATTATTTTTATTTTCATTTTCTTTTGCCATCAAGACGCACACATGTCTATGTCTATCACCAATTCAAACCATAAACAAAAGCACTTCAATATATCTAATCCATCCATACGATTCCTCGGACCTCCTGTCTAGAATCCCATCATACACAAACACAACCAATCATTATCAAAATCCCGTCACATTCATATCCATACACAAAATCCATAACTCAGTATTCACATTTCAAAATAAATGCATTACAAACTTTAATGGCATTTTCAAGCCACAATACAATAAAACCCTCGAAAATATCAACATATGCATAACCAAACAAAGCCTCTACTTTCTTTTACTCGATCTTCTTCTCATCACCTGTGGATGGGAATGAAGGGGGGTGAGCTTACGCTCCGTGGGTAACAAGTTTATAA
>JAOSBP010000002.1:8821503-8838497 GCA_027563825.1 Erythroxylum mucronatum | reverse complement strand
AAGCTCACTTTTTCAATTATAAAGATGTTACCCACACTACATGCATACTTAAAACACTCATTTCATGCATTAACCTCTAAATATCATTGTAAAACATGTAACACAACTTACTACATTTACTACCAATTCCTCATTTAATAATTCTAACTTCCAATCAAAGTTCGGGGTCCAACAGGGCATCAGTCTTAGACTGAGTCAAACGAAGGGCATCAGTCTTAGACTGAGTCAAACGAAGGGCTTCAGTCTAAGACTGAATCAGACGAAGGCATATATCCTATGCGATATCTTAACTTGTAATGGTCATAACTCTCGACCCCGATATCTAAAAATTGCATACTTTATATCGTTGAAAAGATAAAACAATAAACTACAACTTCCTGGAAGACAACTTTGTCTAGTTCAGCCTAGATTAATCTAGATTTTTCCCTGAATTTAGTACACAATTTCTTACCCCTATGAAAACTTGAAAATGCAATATACAAACTTTAAGAGTCATGAGCAAAAACGCATCATATTCCATTAGCATCAAAAGATAAGAGTTTTACAAAGCTTTAATGAGTATTTCCGCAATACATCAATATCTCAAAATCCCAAAATACCAAAAAGATTCATGAACAGTAATTTGCTCAAAATACAACTAGAGCCTTGTGGTTACAAATCTAGCTTAAAACACAAAAAGATGCAAATTTTGGAGTGATGCTTCGATTCTCTTTCATTCGATCTCTTGCTCGTCACCTGAAGATGGGAAGGAATGGGGGTAGCTTAAAGCTGGTGGGCAACAATTTTATAACTAGCAACAAGCAAAACCATTGAAATGATCATTTCCATTTCAAACATTCACATTAATGCAAAAAATGCATGCATCACTCTTATCACATATCATGAGCACATAATCACATCAAAAATGGTTTGGGTAGTTCCATAAACATGACGAACCACATAATTCCTCATAATGGTCCTATGTAGTCGTAAACTTAAGGAAGTCCATGAAGGAGCTCTGAGCCACTAGCGGGCAGGCGGGAGAAGCCTTTAACTTGGTCAACGTACACATGACATACTTGAATGTACTACACCAAACCCACATAACATGCAATTCATGGATTGAAAACAGTTTGCCCAAAAAGGCACATTTTGGAAACTTGATTTCACGAACTTGCTATCCTTTCACAAATCATTTTCATCTTGCATTTCATAATTCATAAACCAATTCATATACTACACATGTAGCACATTTTCAAAGCATTCAAAGAGCAATAAATGCACATTTAAAAAAGTAGTTGAAATCATTTATTTCCATTTCTTGAAAGAAACATTAATGGCTTATTACATAATTATAAAAATGCAACCCACTTTGAATTACTTGCTTAAGAAATTTACTTAAGGATGTCTTTCCTCTTGCTCCTCTTTCCTCTCTTGATCCCCTTCTTGATTTCCTTCATAAATGACAAAATTCTCATTCAGTAGGAATTCAAATTTGAGAACCCTAAGAAAATACATTCACTAAATTGATCTTAGAATACTTAAACTCGCGCATTTCCTAAGCTTCATGAATCATAACCCTTTCAAAATCCCAAAAGGTTAATTAAAACCTTACCTTGAATCTTCACCAATTGAAGAGTTTCTTGGCTCCAATGAAAACTCTCATCTTCCTCTTTCTTTTTCTCTTCCTGATCACTCTCAAATTCACTCTTAGAATCTAAGAAAAGATGAAACCCTAGCTCAACTTCCTTCCTTTCTTACAAAACCTGAAACACTTAACTCAGTGGGTCAATATATTTTCTAATGATTGGTATATAAGAATTTTTTATTTTAAAGTCATTTAAGTCATCCCAAGTTGATGTTTTGAGAGTCTTCTTCCTATCCCTATTCTCCTTTTTTTCGGTGTTAGTCAACTAAGCTTAGGAAGTGTCATCTAGAGAGGGTTCCTTTAGGACTATTAACTTACTATAGTATCTAGTTAGGGATCCAAGGCATTACACCTTTGTTATCATTGAACCCATATGGAGAAGTTTCATCATACACTACAAGAAACAGTAATTAGTAATTGGCAGCATTCACCGAAGATTTTGAGGTTAAAATGCCCAACACAACTACTTCGCAACACACCAACTTTGCACAAAAAATAGCCTGATGGATTTGAACTTCGAATTTCTTAAATTGATGTTCATGATGTCTTTGTTTTATGTTGCACACTTTTAAAGATGAACCAGGTTTTTATGCTGATTGTAGTCATTTTCAAACAGTGGTACATTCCCACCAGTTAATTAATTAGCATCATATGTTTGTGTTTTAGCTTAAATAATAGATTTTCTATACATCGCATTATATATCAAGACTCAAATTGCCTTATTTTTTTATTTTCTTGCTTTAATATATTAAAAATATAACAAAACTATTGAACAAGTGTATTATATTAAATACAAAATATTCTTTTTCGCAGCCCCTATTTTGTGTTGAAGAGCATCACTCATCCTTCTTTTTTGTAGTCTGTAGTTGTCCGTCCATCCAGGTAAGTCATTCAACTAATGTCTACCATATTTGTTGCTTTAATAATACGATTCTGATGCATCTAGCTTTTGTGTGAATGCAAAGGAGGTCTTGATTTTGTGTTGCTATTTAGAATATTCTTATAATCATTAATGAGTTGTTATGTTCTTCTTTAATAATCTAAGTATTTATGTTTGGGTTTTGTTTTAATTATTGATGAGTAGATGTATGATTACAAAAGTTTGAGATCTTATGGATGATTTGAGGCATAATAAACCCCTAGGATGGTATATAGGCTTGAAACCCGTGATGCAACTCCTATTAAGCTTATTGGTGTAAAATTCCACGACCCTAGGAATCACAGCGAGAACTTGCTTTCTTGATTTACAGGTGTAAACAATACCACGTACCATAGTATTAAAATCAATTGTAGTTATTTAATTCAATTGATTAATAATTAGGGGATGTTATGTAAAGTAAAGGTTAACTATACAACTTACTACCCTAGGCTCATATGGTGTAACAATGTCACGTACCTTAGTGTTTATTTTAATTTGAACTTAGTGTACGAACTTCAATCAAAACATTAAAGAAGTATTAAGTTGTATAGTTACAAAAAATTATGGATCATTTAAGGCCTTAGGATGGTATATAGGCTGGAAACTCGTGATGCAGCTCTCGTGAGGCTCATTAGTAAAAAATTTCATAAGCCTAAGAGTCACAACGAGAACTTGCTTTCTTGATTCATATGGTGTAACAATGCCACGTACCATAGTATTGAAATCAATTGTAGGTGATTAATTCAAACATAAATACTTAAACTTCATTGTGATTAATTCAAACTTAGTTTTAACACAAGAAATTCATAGGTTTAATAAACATGACAGTTCTTTGCATAATAAACACCTAAAACGGTCTATAAGCTAGAAACTCGTGATGTAGCTCCCATAAGGCTTATTGGTGAAAAATTTTACGAGCCTAGGAGTCACAACGATAACTTGCTATCTTGATTCACAAGTGTAAACAATGCCACGTACTATAGTATTAAAATCAATTGTAGGTAATTAATTCAATTGATTAATATTTAGGGGATGTTATGTAAAGTAAAGGTTAAATGTTCTATAAACTTAGGGGACATGAATGATACTAACTATGAAATCGCTTTTTAAATTAGCAGTTTTGTAGAAATAAGTAATGTTGATAAATCTTAGATGTATAGACAATTAACACCTGATAGTTTCATTAGTCCTGAGATTATTAAGGGAGTTAAAGCTTTTATTCATTATGCATGTTCTCAGCCTACATTTATGGACGACATAAAGATCATATGTCCATGTAAAAAGTACAAACATATTGGTTTCCGTCCTAATGATGAATTGAATAGCCATTTGTTGGTAAAAGGGTTTGTTCCAAATTATTGTGAGTCAACACGACATGGGAAGCCGTTGATTTGTAGCACCTTAAAGGGTAATGAAGTAAACTCGTTAGTAAATATGGATGAGTTTGAAGAGGGATTGGATTTAGAACAAATAATGTGGATGCAACTGAAAATCCTTACATGCAAATGGTTTATGATGCAGGTTATACTTTTCAAGAAGATGTTTATGAAATAAATGTATATTGTTACATATAACGAGAATGAACCTTTGAACGATCCAAATAATAAATATGTTGAAATTTCATTTGGATAAGATGAGGAGGACGAGAGATCAGAAGAGGAACCTGAGTTTGATTCTAATTTTTCAAGACAAAAAGATGATGATGATTTTGATTTACAATTAAGCGCTTATAGCGATTAATTTGTATTTGTAATAGAATAATATATTCAATAAATCAATTATTGAATCAATAATATTTTTTTATATTAAATTGAAATTGTTATATTTATGGAATATTTAATAAAATATGAATTTCAGGTTAAAATAAGCTACCAAAGAGAAAACATGATATGATGCGACCATGGTTCAGACCACGATATGGAGCCAGTTAATTTCCATATGAAGTATCACATTCTACAATTGCAATACAATTAGATGTTGTACCTCCATTTACTTCACAGGCAGATGAGGCATCACCTTCTGTATCTGTTGCTACACCATCTAACAGCTTTACACCATCCACAACCCTTATACCAATAGAGATATCAGGGGGAACGTTGCGGATGAAAGAGGTGGCCTCTAGCTTGGAGCTAAGGGAGTTGATGGAAGAACTTACATCACAATTTTTAACAATCTGTAAATGAAAATATATAAAACACCATATGTTTATAATTAAGTTATAGGTTTAAATTTGAAAAAGATATAAAATTGGTTCTATATTAGGGAGATTCCATTTGGATTATGCTCAAGAAACATGACATCTAAGTTCAAGGAGAAGATTGATCTTAAGGGTTATATATGGAAGAATATCTCTCAGGCGAAAAAGGATTTTTATTATCAGGAATTTGAGGGACAAAAAATATATTTTTGTATTTTTTAATTAATTTTATACATTAATTAGATAAATGTTGTAGGTTATAAGTACTTATCGTTTGTTTTTCCTTTCTCTTCAGAAAGATTTCTTTTAGGATTTGAAATTTAACACGGTTATTTATAAAGTACGGGTGAAACGAGTTTGTACACTTTATAGAGACTTTGTTAGTATGATACACAAGACTAGTGTACGACCTCCTTATGTTTCTAAAAAATATGGAGTCATTGGTAGCAGTATTGGACATTATTTGAGACAATGTCTATTTTAGACCGTAATTCTGCCAACAGACGTGGAGGACCGGGGTGAGAGAATCTTTCCGTACATACTGCAGGATTTATTACCTACCACGAGAATGTAAAGAGAGTTGTAGGTATCTACACTTTACACTTATATTCTGATTTTTTTTACTTTGATGTATTTCAATTTAATTTGATGGTGAATTTTGGAATGAAAATATGTGTATTATGGACAATGATAATGTTATAAATGTCTAATGCCATTTATGATTGTGTTGTTGAGTTACTTTCTTTGTTCAACAGGGGGTAAGTATCATAAAAATAGAGAAAATTTTGCTAAAATTTTTGTAAATAATAGTTCACTTATAACAATTTATTCTAATGTAGGAAAAACTTATGGACGGGAAGCCTATACCTCATCAGCTCTTTCTGCACACTCACAATGAGAAGCATGATGATGTGAACTTCGTCAACACCAGATGTAAAAACTAAATGTATGTGAAATCTATGCTTTAATATTATTGCTTAATAATTATTACTTATTAACATAAACATTGCCTTCTGATAAGACCAAATACAAGAAAACATTCAACGACAGTCTTAGCAATCCAAAGATGTTAATGAGATTCAAACATATCTTCATGCAGTGGGTGGTAGGGATCGTCTTGAAAAGATCTTCAGCTTAGGTTCATTTGCGAACACAAGTTATTCGCAATCCTCCACATTCAGTACGGCAGCATCTAGTAGGCGGTCCACATCCAATGAAGTCCATGAGCTTCGGAGCATAGTACAGGTACTAACAACTTAATTATAACAGTCGATGGAGTACATAGCCCAACTCCGTAATGAGACGAATCAGTTGAAGGGAAAGGACAACATCTTATTGCAACATGAGCATCCACATTCACCAAATGAATAGCATAGTTGTAGTCATTTTGTATGAATTAAAAAGATCCGTCGGTAAAATTAGTTGTGAATTTACCAACGGATTTGGGAAATCCATCAGTAAAGTTATTGATTGTCCGTTGCTACATTTACTAATCGAAATCGTCCTTCCGTTGCTAATTTTACCAACAACACAAAAATTACCGTCGTTATATTTAGCAACAAAATGGATAATATCCATTGGTAAATTAGCGACGAAAAGTGTCTCCGTTGCCAATTATTACCTACTACCGTTTCTCCGACGATGTATTTTGTTGGTAAATTCTGTCGCTAACTTAGCTTATCGATAGAAAATCTTTACATTTCGTTGGTAATTTCCGTCACTAAATCTCATTTTTCTTGTAGTACAAATAGGGTTCAATTCTAAGCAATAAACATTAAGTCGATTTTCATCCTAATATTTATTTAAACAGATACAGTTGACTTATTGTATTGACTAAAGCGATAATAATATGAAAAATACTCTTTCTTTATTTCTAGTTTTAAGTAAAAATCATTAATAATGAATAATTACAAAATTTTTCAACATCAAAATATTTGGCAATCATCATCAAATAATCATAGTAAAATAAATGAACAAATTATTTATTCAAAACACAAGCTTTGACACTACATGTAAAAATATGATTTTTATAATATAAATCAAAATTAACATTTACAACTTTATGTTTTTGAATAAACAATTGTTACAAATCATAGGAGTGTAATATTGCGTACCTATGCGAAAGATGTCATTATCAAAAGGAGATTAAAAAACTTCATCATGTCCTTAGTTAAAATTGATTTCTTTCTCTTGACTCTCTTGCAGTTACAAAAACTTGATGGAAAGCAATATGTAACCTTAATTAGTAGAAAGAGGTCTAATTTATATATATATATATATATATTGTTTTTATTATGGTGGGTCCATCAAAGGACCAAAATAAATGTTTAAAATTTACTCCACTATTAAATGAGAAATATAAGACATTATACTGATTTTCCTCCTAATATTTAGCTAAATAGATACAATAGACTTATGCGATAATGATATAAAAAATGCACTTTTTATTTCTTTTTTAATAGAAATCATTAATAATGAGTAATCAGAAAACTCTTCAAACATCAAAACATTTGACAATCATTATCAAATAATCAAAGTAAAATATATAAATAAATTATTTATTCAAAATACATGCTCTAATACCAAATGCAAATTTATAACATAAATTAAAATTAGCATTCATAATTTTAGGATCATGAATAAAAAATTGTTACAAATCATAAGAGTAATATTACGTATGTGATATGAAAAATATCATTATCCAAAAGAGATTGAGAAACTTGACGTCCTTGGTTAAAATTAATTTCTTAATTCTCTTGCGATTACAAAAAATTGATAAAAGGTATTATGTAACCTTAATTAGTAAAGAGAGGTCCAATTTATATATATCTATTATTTTTAATACGATATGACAATCAAATAAACAACAAATGGTTAAAATTTAACTATTAAATAGGAAATATAAACCAAATATCCTCTTCTATTGTATAAGTAGTTAATATATATGGAATATGCTCGTTAATCGAGCCACGTTCTAACATACATATGCTTTTGTTTCTAAATCTTATCAATCATCTTTTAAAAAATATGACATCTATGTTAGAAATATAGATGTTTATCAGGAAGGCAACCTGGATTACAACACAATCCATTGACGAATCACGTTAAGGCTGCCCTCGAAGAGTCTACGAAATAAAAATTTCCACGCCATAAAGATGGTTGCAATTAGCCAATTACAACCAAACAACATCAGCGATTTTGAATACGATCAGAGATTAATTTATACAGTTGTAAATTCGAAAATAGAATCGTATCGTGTACTTAGAATTCCATAAGGCGATGATATGCGAATACACATGCAATGTCCATTAGTTATGTATACTTACATGTTCAGGAATACATTCGGTTGGTATACTGATGAAATAATGAGTATTGGAAATATTAAGTTCGAAAATCTCCCACGTTCGAGAAAGTGACAAGATAAGACAATAAGCCTATTTCATAGCTTAAAAAACCAATTTGATTTATTTGCAAGATTCATCGTCCTTAACATGTGACTAGTAGCCATCAGTTGGGCCAAGCTACAAGAAAGGAAATGTCTTATCTAGCTTCCAAGTACTTGGACTGCGAGAAACATTGTTTTCATCTTGCTCCGGTGGCAACCGTACATCAGTTCAGATAACAGTAAGATGGTGGCACATCACCATTTCATTGGCAGAAAATTAAATATTAGCCGTTGACTGTTAGGCAATTAGCTATCATACAAGTCTCTCTATAATAATTTTTTTCTTTTGTTGGTCAGTTTCTGTTACCTCCCAATGCAATTAGGTAGTTAGTGGGCTGGAAAGGAAGTAAGTAGCCAAAGTATAAATCATATTTCATAGATACTCTAGACGAGTTGGTTTCCAAAAGCAGATAATCCTTCTATCCATCATCACTAACAGTTTACGCGGTAGTAGTATTAGGAATATATAAAGACTTTCTTGTTCTAATTGTTTACTTTTCTGGAGACCTAGAAAATTGCGAACCAAGACACATTAAACCGGTCTTAATAATAGTAGGAGCAATGTATGAAGTTATGAACAAGCAGATCCCAACTTTACACAATTATGGATGGAACTCAGATAAAGTTTCTTTTGTGACAAAAAGCGTGGAGCATGAAGGTTATTCACAACCTAAATTGATTTAGATACAAATGTTAAGAAGTAATTTGTAATTATTTTTAAAACTATAATAAGTTTTGTGAATAACAGTTTGGAATTATGACTTTATATAAATGTATATTATATTCTCGAAGATGAATAAGAAAAAGAAAAGTCATTTGCAAGAGCTGTACCTTTGCAAAAGTCTTGTAACTAGCCATAAAATAAAATTTAGTAATTAAAATCATCTTTAAATATTTTCTACCCACTTTGTTTCTTCTGTTTCCAACAACTATAGTATCAGAGTTTAGAGATTCCAACAACATTGCTACAGAATCGAGTCCCATCAACTTCTTTGCATATTCACAAAATCATATTCCCATTTTCAACGGAGAACAATGACTATTGTTGTTCTCAAATGGAGACAATCTTTGTTTCTGAAGATTTGTGGGCTGTAACTGAAGTGGAGAAGCAGGAATACAAGGAGAATGTGGAGAACACCACAGCCTTGAGAATAATTCAACAAGGGGTAAGTAAATCCATCTATCTCATAATTTTTGGAGTAAAAAAGGCCCACGACGCATGGAACATTATGAAAATTGAGTTTCAAGTATTAGAAAAATCTCTATTAAACTAAAAAACTAATGGAGAGAATTCGATAATTTGGTAATAAAATATATTGAACTTGTTAAGGATTTCTCCTCAAAAGTTGCTGAAATTATTAATAAAATTAAAAGTAGAAGTGGTATTGTTCATCAAAGAAAATTATTGAAAAAGTTATTAGAAGCTTATTCCAAAAATTTGAAACACATGGTTAATGTTATTGAGGAGACAAGAGATCTATCGTAACTTACTTTTTATGAGTTCATGGATCTCTTGAAGCATATGAACAAAGAGTTAGTTTGTATTCTAGCCAAACATTGGAGTAAGCATTTAAAACTAAAATCAATATTTTAGAAAAGTTTTCAAAAGGAGAATATAAACTAAAAGACAATTTAACTTAAAGAAAATGATATTATGGGAGAGGTCATGGCAGTAGAAATCAAAATAAAGAAAGAGGTACTAGAAGAGGTGCTAGAAGAGGAAGAGGAAAATAATATTTTCAGTAGCAAAACTTTGGTAATTCCTACTCTCGCTGCAGGGCATAAATTAAAAGATTCTTACTTTAAGTGTTATGGATGAAGAATTCCGAATCATTCTGAAAGGCATTAGTTCAAAAATAAAAAGAAATCTGAAGTTAAAAATAATGCAACAAATTTACAATAAAAAGATATGGAAGTGTTATTTTATTTTAATGGTGGTTCTTATGATAAATCAAATATATAGTACTTAGTGGATGGAGTCACCATATTACAGGAAATCAGAAGACCTTTATAGATTTAGATAGATCATTCTCTTCTTAAGTGGAGCTTGGTGATAACAATTGAGTGAAAATTGAAAGAAGAGATGTCAATTCTAAAGAAGGTGGAGGAAAACATATTAGAGATGTTTATTATAATAGATTTAGGTAATCGGTGAACTTCATTTCTTATTGATATCACTATGTCTATATATACTGAGTCAGTGGCAGCTATACATGGTACGTAAATTATGTTGAGTTAATAATCCATGATTGGTAGCTTAATTTTATTTGCTGAATCAATAATCCATGATTTAAGGGATTACGTTGACTTGTTGCTATCATGCCCTCTCAAAATAGAGCATACAGGTCAGATGCCTATTTTGAATCGATAAAGATGAAATTGTCGACGAGGAAGTGCCTTGGTAAGGGAGTCAGCCAATTGATCTACGGAGTGAACATGTGAAATGTGCAACTGATTTCGTGCAACTTGGTCCAGAACGAAGAAGAAGTTGATGGAAACATGCTTTATACTGCTATAGAAGATAGGATTGGCACAAACAGATGTTGTACCAACATTGTCGCAGTAAATGACTAGAGTGTGAGAAATGTTGATGTGAAGTTCAGAGAGGAGTTGTGTGATCCAATTGAGTTCTGTGGCAGTTGCTGTGATGGCTCGATATTCAGCTTCAGTTGAAGAGTGGGCCACAATGTGTTGTTTCTTGGAGCTCCAACTAATGGGTGTGTTGCCAAGGGAGATAATATATGCAGTAGTGGATCATCGATCATCAGGATCACCAGCCCAATCTACATCAGAGAATGCATAAAAGGTGTGAGGGGAATGTCAGTGGATGAGTAACCCATGATCAAGGGTGCCTTTAAGGTTGCAAAGGACCCTTTTTATTGCATTCCAGTGTATTATAGTAGGGCAATGCATGAATTGTGAGAGTTTGTTGACTGCGTAGGAAACATCAAGCCTTGTGAGTGAGAGATATTGAAGGGACCCAAGAATTTGCTGATATTGTGCTGCATCAATTAGAGCACTTCCATCATTGAGTTTGAGTGATTTAGAAGGAGATAAAGGGGATGAAACTGAATTGGCATTGAGCATATTTGTCTTGTCAAGGAGATCTCATATGTATTTTTGTTGGGAGGGAAGTAGTCCATCGGTGGTTGGTTGTGCCCCAACTCCTAAAAAGTAGGAAAGTGAGCCAAGATCTTTGATAAAAAATCGATTGGCAAGGTCATGAATGAATTGTTGTAGTTCATTGGAAGACCCTATAAGTATGATGTCATCGACATAAACCAGCAAGTATATAGTGTGATCGATGCAGTGTCGAATAAAGAGAGAGGCATCACATACTGATTTGGAAAAGCCGATTTGGAAAAGGAAATGACGAATTTCATGATACCATGCCCTTGGAGCTTGGCGAAGACTATAAAGGCTTTGTGAAGTTTGCAGATAAAGTGTGGATGATGAGAGTTGACAAATTTAGGTGGTTGTTCCATCAAGACATCATTTGTTAGTGTGTCCTATAAGAACACGTTGTTGATGTCTAGTTGACGTAAAGGCTAACCATTTGTAACGGTTAAGGTGAGAATTATTCGAACTGTTACTGATTTGACGACTAGGCTAAATGTGTCACTGAAGTCAATTCTTAGTCTTTAATGGAAGCCTTTAACCATAAGACGAGCTTTATGCCATCAATTGTGCCATCAAGATTGCGTTTGTTATGAAAGATCCATTTGCATCCCACAATGTTTTGAGATGGTGTGGTGGAACTAAGGACCAGGTGTCGTTGTGGATTAAGAAATCATATTATGCACTCATGGTTGCATGCCATTCAGGATATTTTTTTAGCTTGGATGATAGTGGTTGTTTCTATTTAGGCAGGTTGTTGGATGGTGGAGTGGACATCAAGAGCAACTTTAGGTTTAAATATATTGCTTTTTGAGCGGGTTTGGATTTGGCATGGTAGAGGTAAAGGCAGTGTAGAAGTGGTTGGTTGAATTGAGGTGGATGGTGAGTCATGATGGTGTGAGATCGGTGAGGTGTCAGGTGGTGGTGAGTTGGGGTTTAGGGGTGGTAGAGAGGCCATAGTAGTTGGTTGTTGAGGTGCTGGGAGAGGTGTGGTGGGTGGAAGAAATCTAGTTGGGGTGGTGGAGGGTTGTGATTGTGAAAAATGTAGCCAATCATGGATTGTGTAATGGAGTGTGGTGATGATTTCGTGAGATGACCAAATGGAAAGGTGTCTTCAATGAAGACCACATGCTGAGAGACAAAGATTTTGTTGGTCTTAGGCTCAAGACATAGATAGGCGTTATGGTTAGTGGAATAGCCAATAAAGGTGCATTGTTGGGATCTTTGTTGTAGTTTATGGGTGGTGTAAGGTTGTAACCAGGGATAGCAAAGGCGTCCAAATATGTAAAGTTTGTGATAGTTAGGTGTGGAGTTGAATAAATGATAGTAAGGAGAGTCATGAGATAATATTTTGGTTGGCATCCTGTTAATTGAGTAGATAGATGCCTGAAATCCAAGAGACCAATATTTGAGGGGCATAGAGGCTTGATGTAAAATATTGAAAGCCATTTCGACAATATGACAATATTTGCGCTCAGCGATGCCAATATGTTCATGAGTGTGAGGTGGAGCTTTTAGATGTTGAATTCCTTGGAATTGCAAGACGTGACCAAGAGTCTGCGCGTCACCACTGCCATCAGTATAAACTTTTGGAATTTTGGTGTTGAAGTATTTTTCGATGAGTAGCTTGAAGCGAGTGAAGACTTGGGAGACTTCAGATTTATGCTTAAAAGGGTACAACCAAGTATATTTGGTGAAGTAATCCATAAAAATGATATAGTACCTATGATGATGGAATGAAGATAAATGTGCAGGTCCCTAAACATCGGTGAATAACACTTGAAATGGTTTATTGCAAGTAATTGTGGAGGAGCCAAATGGTAATTTGTGGCTCTTATTACACAAACAAGCATCACAATGAGAAGGCAATGATGATGAGTTGACTGCTGAAAATATGTAGAGAGAATTTTGTGGAGAACTTGAGCAGATGGATGGCCTAAGCGTTGATGCCACTTGGTGATGGAAGGAGCTGAGGTGGCGTAGATGTGTGCTTGAGGAACTATAAACAGTGGCAGTGTTGAGGATAGCCAAATGTAGAGACTGCCTTTATTCCGACCTTGGACCAAGGATGCCCCTATGTTCAGATCTTTCATAACAAAGCAATCAGGGAAAAATTCAATTGATGTGTCATTATTAAAGTAAAATTGAGAGACTGAGAGGAGATTCTATGTGAGATGAGGAGCACATAGAACATGTTTGAGATGAAAATTTTTGGAAAGTGTTTTAATAGTAGCACAGCCAATATAAGAGATTGGGATTTTCTTATCATCTCCAACTGTGATGTCTTTAATTCCATCATATTTGAGTGAATTGAGAGATTCTTGAGGTCATTGGTCATGTGGTGAGATGCTCCTGAGTCAAGGATCCAATTGCTATGAGGTGTGCTTGTTACAGTAGACATGTTATGAGCTTAGGGTAGAGGTTGAAGATTTGACGAAGAGTGGGTTTTGTATGTGCGAGTAGTGTACCCCGGTTTATCACATAGTTGACAGATGGGGTGGGAATTGTGGTTGAAATTGCGTTTTTGAATATAAGGAGGAAATTGTTGAGAGGAGTGATACTGACTATTTTGATTAAAGGAGCCGCGAGCATGATCACTTTGGAGCTGCAGGTTGAAATTTGCATTAGGTCCATATTGTTGTCTTTGACTTTGTGTATGATGATAATAGGATCCTCGACCTTTGCAATTAGAGTTCCTTTGGGTGTATTGAGCAGTAATTGGTGATCCTCCCTTATTGATTTCATCACGACGAAGAGATGCTTCATGGTCAAAAAGAGACGCTTCATGGTCAAGTAGTTTTTCATGAAGTTCTTCAAATGAGATTGGTGTATCACGAGCATAGATTGCAGAGGCAATATATGAGTATTGAGGACTAAGACCATTGAGAACATGAATCAGGATTGCACCATCATCTATCAGGTGGCCAATAAGTTCAAGATTATCAATGATCAGTTTAATTTCTTGCATATATTCATTTATTGATTTGCCACCAAGACTTACATTGGTAAAAGAGTCAAGAAGGCCAAGACGGCTCATAGTGGATAGATTTGCATAAGTCACCTGGAGTTTATCCCATGCTTGCACAAAAGTTTAGACTGAGAAATGATAGATTATGCAGTCCATATGCAAGATACTTGGATGGCTTGAAGGATCAAATGATCTTGTCCTAGTCAGGCATCATAATCTAGATTGGATACCTTTTAGTTGGTAGTTACATCTCAAATCGTTTACGATGGACAAGGGAATGAGTCATCCAAAAATCCCATAAGATCGTATCCGAAAAGAAGTTTTTGAAACTGATATTTCCATAAAATGTAGTTTCCTCCTTTAGAGAGTTTAATTGGGACTTGCGTGCAGTTGATGGCAACTATAGAAGGGGTTTGATTGGGTACAGTAGTGCCCATTAGAGTGACTTGAGAGGAGTGGGTAGGAGAGGTGTTGGTAGAGGAGGCGCCACTATTAGACATGGCAACTGAGTTGTTGTGATTAAGTGAAAAATAGGTGAAAAGGAAAGAGTTGAGGGAGAGAGAGATAAGTAAAGAGAGATGAAAATAGAGTTGGATTTAGGGAGGAAAGTTACAAGCTTTACAGCTTGGGCTCTGATACCATAATAGATTTAGGTAATTGGTGAACTCGATTTCTTATTGATATCATTATGTCTATATATATAGAGTCAGTGGCAGCTATACATGGTAAGTAAATTATATTGAGTTAATAATCTAAAATTGGTGGATCCATAATTTAATGGATTACGTTGACTTATTGCTATCATATTATTCTCTTAATATCTCTCAGAATCTTTGGAGTGTTGGACAGATACAAACTTGTTTTTGATAAGGATTGCTATGAGATTTTCTATAAGAAAAAGAATAAAAAAGTGACAGCAGTAATGATAAGTCAGAATAATATATTTCCTCTTAAAATGAAAACATTTCAAAATGTAGATATGTGACTGTTGATGATTCGTATCTTTGGAACTTAAGATACAATTTTTTGAATCATAAAGGACTTCATATTTTGAAGTTAAAAAATATGGTTACTGGTCTTCCACCATTAAAATAAGAAAATAGAGTTTATGGCTGATACATTTATGGGAAGATGCATCGATTTCATTTTCCTAAAATTGCTTGGAGAGCATGCACTTTATTAGAGTTGTTCATGTAGATATATGCAGTCTAACTCGCACTTCATCATTAAGTAATAACATATATTTCTTACTTTACGTTGATGATTACAATAGAATGATATGGATTTATTTTCTTCGTGAAAAATCATGTGCATTTTCTTGCTTTCTACAATTCAAAGCTCTTACAGAAAGGCAAAGCAAATATCAAATAGAGACACTACGGACTGATCGTGGAGTTGAGTTAATTGTCACAAGCCTTTTCTTGACTATGCGAAGAGAATGGAATTTAAAAACAACTCAAGGTGCGACATACTTCTTAATAGAATGGGATAGCAGAAAGAAAAAAAATAGAAATGTCAAAGAGATGGCATGAATCATGCTAAAAGGCAAAACTTTCAAACAAATTTTAGGTTGTTAATACAACTGTTTACATTCTCAATCAATCCCTAACCAAAGTAGTCCACTAAAAGACATTATAAGAAGCACGACACAAAAGAAAGCCTGTAGTAAGTCATCTTCAAATATTTGGATGTGTTGTATTTACTCTAGTTATTTTTTAAAAATGGGACAAATTTGATGTGAAAGGAGAAAATTATTTATTTGCTGTTTATAGTGATAAATCAAAAGGATATTTCACTCTACAACCCCAAAACATTTAATTGGTGGTTTGAAGAGATGTCATTTTTGATGAAATGGCAACATGGAATTGGGAGAAAGATGCAATCCAAACTTCACCATCACTTGATTTTCTTAAATCACCATTGTTTATACAGTAAAATCAATATTGACAATCAAGTGGAAATCAACAAACTAGAACTTCTAGAACCAACAAACAAGTTGATGCATTAAATTAAGAAACTCCACCAAAGAGATATTGCTCTTTGGATGATATTTATCAGTTTCACAATATGCTATTGAACCACAAAGTTTTGAGAAAGCTTCACAAGAAAAAATTTATAACAAAGCGACAGATGAAGGAATTGCCATGATTGAGAAAAATCACACTTAGGACTTAGTGGAATGATCAAACAAAAAAGAAGTGATTAGCATCAAATAGGTCTACAAGACCAAATTTAATGAAGACGGCACCATACAAAAAGAAAAAGTGTGACTCATTGCTAAAGATTACTCACAACATCTGGGGATGGATTTCAATGAAACTTTTGCATCCATTGTTCCTATGTAGACCATTAGATTGGTTCTTACTTTGGCAACACAATTGAAACTAAATGCATTTTAGCTCGATGGAAGTTGACATTTCTCAATGTAAAGTTAGAAGAAGAAGTCTACATCAAGCAACCTTAAGGTTACATTGTGAAAAGAAAATAGAAAAAAAAAGGTTTAAAGTCTTTGTAAGGCCTTTTACTAATTTAAACAACCTCTAGAGCTTGAACAAGAAGATTAAGGGTGCGTTTACTTTCAGAAAACAGTTTCTTGTTTTCTATCTTTATTTTTTGCATATATTTTCAATTTTCATTTTCAGTGGAAAATTGTCGAAAACATGTTTATTAATTAATATTGAAAAAATTATTTTCTAAAATTGAAAATTGCAAAACATGTTT
>JAOSBP010000002.1:8808163-8821403 GCA_027563825.1 Erythroxylum mucronatum | reverse complement strand
AAAAGTAGTTTTCTAATTTCCTAGAAAATTGGGAAAATAGAAAACACACTTTTCTTGAAAAATTGATCTATTTTTTTTATTAATAAACATGTTTTCTAATTTTTTCTATTTTATGAAAAAAATTTCTAGAAAACTAGAGAATTTTCAAAAAGTAAACGCACCCTAATTATTTCTATTTTCATTAAAAAGGATTCTAAAAAAGTCCATCTGAACCATCATTTTATATCAAGGAAGAAGATGCTTATTTTTTTATCATATGCTTATATGTTGATAATTTAATTTACACATGAAGAAATGATGAGATGATAGAAACTTTTAAAAAAGCTATGATGAAGGAGCTCATGAAGTATTTTCTTAATATATAAGTCAAACAATCAAAAAGAGAGATTTTTATCCCTCAAGGGAAGCATATTTCAAACTTGTAAAAAGATTATCAAATGGAGAATCGCAAGCCTACGACAATCAATAAAAAATTGCAGCAAAATGATGATGCAAAAAAAGGTTGATCAAAAAATATATATGGAAGTCTTATTGGCTCTCTAATATATTTGATGAACACAAGACCAAATATTGTTTACTTTTTTAATTTTGTTTCGAGATCTTTTGGGTTCTATAAAAATGTTTTTGAAGATAAATAAGAAAGAGAAAAGTCATTGGCATAAGTCTTGTAAAAAATCATATCTAAATATGTTTTGCCCACTTTGTTTCCAACAAGAAACGTATACCACTGAGCCAATACGACACGCGATTTGCTAGTTTCACAGTCACAGCTAGATGTTTCAAAAGGCAAAATAAACTGGCTAGATGTTTCATGCATTAGGAAATTTTTACTACTAAATAGCCAGCTTATACATACGGATTGTATCGTATAACGGACAAATCAGAGAAACTAACGAAACGGAAGACATGTTTCATGTGAAGCACAAGAAACAAAGGCCGCCTTCTTGCCTTGTCCACTTCAACAGACAAGACAAACACTATCGACATTCCTTCCCTCTTTCAGTTTCTCTGTTTTACCGTCAAACCTCTTAAAAATAATTAAATAATGAAATTTACCGATAACCGTTAGCCAACAACAAGATCCTGTTTTCAGTCCCCTTTCGACTCCTCCCATATAAGTTTTTAGTCAATCAATCCCACTGCTTCACTTCCCTTTTAAGTACTATATATCTACCGTCAACCGTCACCCCAAAAAAACGACCTATCAGTGTAAAAATGTAAATAATTGCGCCAATACACTACGATAAATAAATGCATGCATTAACACTTGGAAATTACAAAATCAACAGAAGAAATTGTGATGCTCTGTAATTTGGAGGAAATAATAATGTATCGACTTATTGAATTTTGTTCCTAGATAATTGATATGTTAAATTAGAAAATAAAAAACTCTTCAAATATCAGGAAAAGACAGAGTACTAATAAAGCTTTCACTCTAGGTATAAACCCAAAAAACTTTGTTCTTCTAGTGCTTCTAAATTACATCCCTATAGCATCAATATCATAGGCTAAAGTTCTTATCATTGATTAGAATATCATTCCATACAAAAAATTGGTGCCGAATATGAAAGTTTCATATCGCGCTCTAGTATTGGTCAATACTGGCTATTTTGGTTGGTATTGATCAGTATCGGTCGGTAATCAAAATGTTGGTCAACTACTAGTCAAAATAGTAAATTTTAAAAAATTTAGGACTACATTGAAAAAAACTTAAATCTCACCTATATAAAATAATAATTACTTATACATTAAAAAATTATAATAAAATTGTCTATAATTTATTTAATAAATAATAAAATACAAATAAGAATGTATTGAATAAATTTTTATGTCATTAGACATATGCAAAGTGTTATAAATTATATAACTAAATATATTAACATAATACAATTATATTTAATAATTTTTTAATATATATATATGTGTGTGTGTGTGTGAAAATATTATAATAACTTTTGAATATGTAATTAAGATAACATTTGAAATTAAATTCACATGTTATATATACATATTTTTTACTTTATATTATTATTAATTTAATATCTATATGAAAGTTAAATGATATTTTATTTTTATTTAAAAGAAATATGGGAAAATATTAGAAATAAAAATATTTGTTATATAAAATTTATATTATTATGATGTCTTAGGATATGATTGAAGTAAAGCCAAAAATTGTATAACATAATATATTAAGGGACTGTTTTGTAATTTATAAATTTAGAAACAATTTTATAATTTTAAAATATTATCTAAAACATTACTCAGTATTAAACCATACAATTATTGTATTGTACCAAAATAAAATATGGTACCGTGTCTAATATGATATTTGTAACATTGATTCTTATATAAAAGATGATATTAAAAGATTGTAAAATGGTATAGGGTTAATTAAAAAACTTTAAAACTTTATTCCATTTTACAATTAAAGTCCGAATTTTAAAAATTAGCAGTAAAATATAAATTATCAATTTTTTAAAGACATTAATATTTTTATTAATATTACTAATGTGGCAACTTACGTCAAGAATCCAATAACTTGGAAATATAAGATGCTAACTTGTCTCTCTTGGAATTCGCCCAGATGGGCTTGCATGCCCATCCAATAGTTACCCTAACAGAGAAAGCTACACACACGATACATAAAAGATCTTTGTACAAAGTCCAACCAATGACTAATTCTCATAATCTCATACATAGGTCCAATTAAAGCAATTTCTATCAAAACTTCATATAAACATCAAAATCCATAAAGAAAAAGAGAAAAAAGGGGTCATCCCAGCATTAAAGTTGGGACATCTCTAGTCATTAGAGAGAAAAAAAACTACTGTATATATGTATATGTATACATATATTTCAATATCAAGAATGAAGATTAACAAAAATGGATTCTTGAGGAAAAGGAGATCCAAGAATAACCAAGAAAAGCTACCTTAATTGGGCTTCCATGCCTATACAATAGTTACCCCCAACAAGGAAAGCTACACACACGGAACATAAAAAAGATCATCATCTTTGTACAAAATCCAACCATTGGCTGGTTCCCCACAATCTCATACATAGGTCCAATCAAAGCAATTTCTATCAAAACTTCATATAAACATCAAAACCATGAAAAAAGAGGAAAAGGGGTCATCTTGGATCTTTCTAGTCATTAGAGGAAAAAGAAAACGTCTACTGTATGCATGTATATGTATATATTTCAATATCAAGAACGAAGATTAACAAAAATGGATTCTTGAGAAAGAGGAGATGTGAGAATAACCAGGAAAAGTTACCCCAATTGGGCTTCGATGCCCATCCATCTGTGTGTTTTGATGGCTAACAAATATATAAAAATGCTAGCATCTGTGTTTCATACGCCTTTAAATTTATGCTTGACGTGGCTTGTTACGTCAACAACGTCAAGAGAAATACTAATGTTGAATTGGATTTGAAAAAAATTGAAAGTTTAAGTATTTAATTTTTATTTTTTAGAATTTGATTTATAATTATAAAATTAAGCAAAATTTGAGATTTTTTTATAATTAACCTAATAATATATTAGCTAATAATTACAGGTGTAGTTCTTAAAATTGACCTTTAAAATTGGGAAATTTTGGAAGAAGAACTAATTGAGTAGAGCTTTGAAAGTAAGAGAACAATGGAAATAAAATAAGAAACCAAAAACAACAACCCTTGACTCTTCTAGAACCAATAGGTGAGGAATTAAATTTAAGAATGTAACAATTAATAACTAAACTAATATTCTTTAACATTTAAATTGATATATTGGCCTTCTAATTTCTTTGGTTTATCATCATAATGAATTATATTCAGGTATCAAGATCTTTAGAATTATAGATTTAGTTTTTTTTTTCATTTTTACATGTTGTAATTCATCTGTTCATAAATTATACTAGTGGTCAACAATCCAGTTATCCATTTTGTATGGCGGATCAAGTCTATGTCCGTGAATCATAAGGCCCTGTCATCCATTCCACAATGGGCTCATGAAGTATTATCGATACATTAAGTGAATATTTTATTAAGCATTTCGACCAGGCCACTTACCAAAGCCCTCAAATCCTCTGGGTCAAATACTTCGGCTCTAATCTGTGTAAAAGGATCTAAAGATCTTCTGTCACAAGTTAGGGTCAAAGTGCCTGATCATTTAAATTGATGACTTAGATCTTCTGGCAAAAATTAAGGCTAGAGTACGTGTGCAGAGGATCAGGTTTACTTACCAAACTCAATTAAAGATCATAGTACGCATCTTGGTCAATAAATTAGTATAAAAACGACAGAGCAACTCAAATCACTAGATGAATATTCTTAGGAATATTGCTTTGCTCCTTTAATTTTAAATTTACGTCAATATTCTGTCAACTGTGTTGATATGATATTGTTTTAATTGTGTGGATTCTACTGTCAAGACATAACAATGCAGCTGGCAGTTGGCACGCCACCTATTAGAAGCATTAAATTGGGAAAAAAAGGACTTCACATCCCTAAGTTCTCAATCATATTAACTCCGTGTGTCTCTGTCTTTTTGGGTAAGTGGACACGTATACCACCATCCCAAATTAAAATCTACAGTTTATGGTCTGCCTGACCCAGCGAATAATATAAATTTTGATACCTCTCCTCTCCTCTCCTCTCTCGTCCCATGCTGGGTTTTGGTGCAAAATTCAAAGTTAACAGTCTTTTGTTGAAAAGGAAATAGGGACTCGTCATCAGCACCCTAAGTCAGAGTAATCTTTGACTTTCTTAACTGAATGCGTTGTCTTCAAGTTCAAGTTGCCTTTTTATGTTTCTGTTCCAAGAGGACTAAGACTATAAAGAGTAAAGACAGCCGGTTATGCAAGAGAATTCAGGGGTATTGAAATTTAAGAGTCAAAGTCTGTGTCAGCTTGTATCACTCCACGAGGCACACGCATAAGTCCCGGCTACAATCCAGAAACCACAAGACTTTGAACACTCAGTCGTATTTTTTTTAATGATTTCCTCGATATAGGGAAGTTTGTCTCTTATCTTCAACTAGTAGATTAAAGCTACTTGCTATCTAAGGCTTTAGGTATGAAGAAACAATTTGGTATCGGTTGTCAAAGTCTGCCTGCATTGAGAAACGCAAGAATCAAAATTGGACAAAATTTCCATCAACTCATAAGAGAGTATGGTAAGAATGTTTGGAAATATGTAGTAATAAGTCGATGTAAGGCGAACAGCACGCCCCCTAACCATGGATTCCGTAATGATATTGAATAAGGCAAAATTTTCAGTCCAAACGCTCGAATTTTAGATTTAATAGTATGTAAAAAAATACTAACATTAATCAAATTATTTGGTTGATTGTGCAGGAAGACCAAGACCTAAGCGAGTATATAGTTTCTTGGTCTCCTCTCCTGCGGCCCGCTTGTAAGCTTCTCCATATGGGATGACTACATGAAATGATTTGACTTTGTTACCCACATTAAAATCTGTGCATCTGAAACCTAATCTCTTTTCTATTGATTGGTTGAAAGGCCAACTTTGTCTTTATGGATGATGTTTGATTGACCCCTATCCAATCTTTTTATGCTGTTTTGGCACCAACTAATTTTGAGTACCTTGTCCATCAATTGGATGGAGCGCTTCTGCGGTGAACGTTGTTTCAGATTTCAACATGAGACAAACTATAAATGTGAAAAGCAGTCGTCAAGCAATGGTTCTAATTGAAACCCTCTCTAAGCTCTGTTTACTGAAAAATTAATAAGATCAGATACTTGGGTGTTTACAGAAAGGATACAACGCTAACTCTTGGGACAGAAAAGGGCATTTTATGCACTGGAGTTGGAGCCCTGAACTCAGGTCCTAAACTATAATACTCGTACCAAACAAAAAAAGAAAACAACACCTATCTTTTTCTTCTATTTTCGTTTCGAGTCTTTACCATCTCTAGCACACTTAGATTAGGATAAGAAAATAAAGAAGAGCATAATCTACAAAAAAAAATAAAAGAAGTGCATATAGAACACTTAGAGAGGGGTTTCTAGACAAGCAATACTTCTTGTAGAGGCTGCCTTGAAGCTCATATTTAGGATGCGCAAGTGGGTACGAGGCATGAAAAGAGTCCTGGAACTTTCTTCTACAAGATAAAAAAGAATACAACAAAAAGCGTCAGTCTCTTTGTTACACAATTAGATTAACATCATAGTTTACCAAAAGCCGTTTTATTATGTAATGATGCTCTTTATTAACATCTCATTTAAAATTCAAAATATCAGTAGAACCGTAGTAAATGATTACATGTAGAAAAATGAAGAAGGGTAGGGTAGAGTAAACTGACCCGCTTGGAAGTACGAAGCAGCTCAGGGGGGATTCTATAGAGATCTTCGTCGATAGGCTTAGGAGGCCTAACAGTCAATCTAGGACGTGCAAATGTGACATCACCATTCGAGTTCTTCTTTCCATTATGTGAAATAGTGGGGTCGGGTCTTTGTTGATGATGTTTTCTCGGCTGTTCAATCACGTCACAAACTCTCCCTTGCTTTCTCTGCTCCTTCATATGCGTTTCCCTTTTTTCTCTCGACCTTGTCTACATTTTCAAACACCGTCATCATGTCCACATTCCAGACCTTACCTTATAGATAGATTATTGCCAAATAGGAATTTTCTCAGGGTTGGTATTAACTTTAGACTTGGGAAACCACGTCTGTAAGAGACGAACTTTTTGGACTCCACTTGCACAAAAGGACAAATGACATTGTAGAAGCATTAAAAGTGCTGACTTTTTTTACCCCGTTAAGCGTTCACATTACCGGTTACGTTTCTCCCTTGTATTCTAACCCGGAAAAAAAGAGAGGAAAAAGCAGAGATTTGAAGCAATGTAAAGATTGCTAACCTTTCTTGGAGGAGGAATGCTATTATGAGAAGATCTCGTGAAATCTGCAGCAGCATATAGATCACCACCTCTCATGTAGTGATGCCCACATTCTCCGGAGGAACTATACCTAGCTAACCCTGCCTGTCTTGCACTCTCGAAATACTGAGTTATCGGCAGGTCACTGGCGTGATCCCAGTCTCCAAATGCCGGTATTTGCCCACTCCTTTTCCATTCCTGACCACCAACAACAACAGAAATCAAAACAACAAACACACCACAAGAGACGTCAAGATGAAGAAGAGAAAAGATTGAACATTGAACCACTAATTCTAGAGTTTCAGTACAAAAACAACTCAAAATGAAAGGGAAAAAATAGAAGTAGAAACATTAGAATATCCACTTTCAAAAAGTTCCAACGCCATAAATTTGGCTTCTTTTCTGAAGAGCCAAGAACTGTTTCTGGATGGTTTGGTTTTTGATGCAAGCTGCCTGGTAAAGGTAAAAAGAAAGAAATAGAAAGAGAGCTTACATCCATGTTGTTACCGGCGGAGCTTATTAGCCAGGAAGCTGCAAAATTGAAAGGAACAAAAAGAGATCGAAAGGTGAGTGAAAAAGCGATTGGAGAGTTCTTCTCTAAAGGGGTAAAAGAAAGGCTGGGAAATAGAAAGTCTCTCCAGAGAATATAAATTCTAGTTCAGAGATGGAATCTAGAAAAAGAAGATACATTTAAGTTCTTTTATAACACACAGGAGAGCATTAGGACATTGCAGAACGAAAACAGTGAGTGAGAAAGAGAAAGCGACACCTTTTTGAACTTCAAGGTCCAAGAGTCCCCACTAATCACCATCCCGAGAGAAAATTTAGGTTCTGATTCACGCGGGTCAATGAATGGGGTCATGGGATTTGCATATTCCTGCGCGTCTTTGGGAAGAAAAACAGAGTTTGCTCCTATTTTTTATAATAATTCACATCTTTGATTCATTTAAAATTGTTTTGAGAATAAAAGAAGTGTTAAATCTTTATTTTCTTATAGATCGAAATTTTAATTATTTTATTAAAATAGAAATTAATTTATCATTACGTGGTGGACAAGAATTGAAATCCTATCACATACATACAAACACAAATATATAGATGTATATATCTCTGTCAGAGTGAATAGTTAACGAAAGAGATGAGAATAGAGCTATTTTATGTAACTGGTACGAAAAGTGAGTGCGTACATCTGTCCAAAACAGTGTAGTTATGAAGGAATTAAAAAGTAGCCCTCTCTGTTTCAGAACTGAGAAAGCTTGACATTGCGAAGCAATGACTAGGGTAATGGACACTGCTTTAGCTTTAGTTGCGGTGTCACATTGGAAAAGGGTAATTATGGAGAACGTTATAGAAGCCATGGTTTATGGGGACTGGGGAGAAGCTGTTCACCATCTTTTTGACTTTTTGCCAACGTACGTTTTACCAAACATCCTTATCTGCTTTTTCCATAATCATAATAATTGCCCCTCGCGAGTTAAATGGATATTGTGTCAGCGTGACTCTCTGCTTACTAATTAAACCAACATATGAAGCTACGAGTATTTTATTAAACCTAACAAAATATCTATCCCCTAAGAAACTTGCCTATAAAAATGTCCTGCGTAGTTTCTGGCTGAGTTTTGTGTGCGTGCCTCGTGGACTGATACAAGCTGACACCGACTTTGACTTTGAATGCCCTTTAACTTGGCCGACTGATGCGTAACTGCCGTACAAAGCCTAGCCTGACGTGCTGGGAATGGTCGGAAGAGAAACATACAAAGGCAATTTTGTCTTTGGAGACGGCGCATTCGTTTAAGGAAGTCAAAGATAAGCCCGAGTGTGGTGTGGACAGATTTCCTTTCCCATAAACTTATTTCATTAATTTTTAATTTATCCACACAAATTATGTGAGACCTATATCATAATATTGGACCAGGTTAGTTGGCACAGGACAGGACATCCCGTGCCTGAGTGGAGGGGTGCTGATGAGAAGATTTCTTTCTTCACGTGAATTTAACATGTGGGCTCCCATATTAAATAATCTGATAAGGTTTTCGTGTTCTTGATTGAGTTGCTTAATTGGATACCGATATATCTTCTTCATTGTCTTACTTATGTGGCATCACAAATGCTCTCACGATTTGTTTATGAGTTGCCTAATTGGATATATCTTCTCCATTATTTACTTACCTGCCATCAGATATTTTTAAATGTAAAGATTATCGTTGTTGACTAAGGGCTAGTTCGTTTAGTTTTACTTTTATTTTTTTAATTTTTAGTTTCTATTTTTTAAATGAAAATAAAAAATTGTTCACTTGTTAATATATATAGTTATATTTTTATTACTTATAAAATCATATGTTAGATAATATTTAAAGATAGATTTTTTAAATAGTAAAAATTTTAAATATTTTATTAAAATAAATAATTTAATAATTATTTTATTTATAAATTTAAATTTATTTTAATTTTTTAAAAAAATTATTTAAAATTATATATTCTGAATATATTCTAATTTTGAAATTATATTTATTAATAATTATTGAATTAATATTGTTTTATTTTATAAATAATATTTAAATTAATTAACATTAAATTAAGTTATTCAAAATTATAAATTATAAATTATACAATCTTAAATTAAATTATTCATACATTTTATTAATAAGTAATATTAAATAATTAAATAACATATATTTAGTTGATATTAAATCAAATTATAAAAAACCAAAAAAACCTCTTTTATAGTTTTCATAAATTATGAAAATTGAAAGAAACTAAAAGTAAAAAACAAAAACCAAAAGCTCATATAAACAAATTGTTTTAAACGAATTTAAAAACTAAAAACTAAAAACTTTAATTTTGGCTCCTATATAAAGTGATGAAATTTTATTAGTTTACTTGCATTGTTGGAAATTAATTTCATTCATATTATTTTCGACATTTATGTTGTTTGCTTTTATATAATAACTATAAGCTAAGACCACAGACTCTAGATTGCTATAGAATTTGATTTGGTACGGTGGTTTATGTCTCCTATTTTTGTTTATATTCAACTTTTATGAACATCCTTGTGGAAGCCGGTTAATTATTTATCAAAATTTTTAAAATATGCCTCATAATGATATTTACCAACAATGTCATAACTACCAATTCATTACATGAGCAAATATTAATCCTAAGAATTTTAATCTAATAGTTGAGTTGATGGGTCTTTTATATTAATTTTATGATTTTAATTCTCCTGGGAAGAGGAACAATATTTAATTTTATTACTTTATTAAACTAATATATACTATAATCTTTAGCTAATTGAGGTAAATGGACTAGTTAAAGCGCTTAATAGTGACAAAAGAAATGTTATTAGGTTTGATTAGAAAATTTGACTATAATTTTGGTTAATTTTATTATGTTAACTAAGAACAAGGAAGGTTTAACTCTTTGCTTCTCTAAGACATAAATTTATTATTTTACTTATAGTTAACTTTGACTTAAAAGATCTTTGTTTAAATTGTATGACTTCCTTTACCATGTAAATTGTCTAAATTATGTTTAAAGATTGATGTAGATTGAATCTGTAGTAGGTTTGATAGATTGGTCTTAATTTGGTAAGCTTGTAAAAACAACTAATGATAGGTCGGAGATGTAACTAAAAGAGAAATCAGATGCTCAAGTCACTAAAATTAAAGGGTGTTAAATATATAAGAAGATCACTAATTATGCTTAATGAGAGTCATTATGTGATCTTATCTCTAAATAGCTTTTTTTTTATAGACAATCATTCTTTGAAGTATAGTTTAACTCTAACTTCCCTTAATATAATTGAATCTAAGCTTTAATAAGTTGCTCAATTGGTGTTTGATCAGGACTCTAACTCTTAACATGATCGAATCTCAATTTAATTAGACATATCTCTTTGGGTAATTAGACCTTTTAAGTGAACATGAAGCACGCATGCCTATAAAAGATTGATAGACATCTGAGTTAACTTAAGCTCATTTTGAACACTCAATATGGGTGTATTATTTTTTCTCAGTTTTCTATTGAAATTTAGGGTTCTTGAGAATGAAACTCTTAATGCTCAAGTTTGTAGAGATGATAACTTAATCAAATTATATTTTCAACTACTTTAAAATCACATGTTAATCAGTCAATAATGGACACAGCAAGTCTATAAAGAGTAGGTAGAGCATAATCTAAGAACATTCCTCGAACACCAAAACAAAGTCACCTAAATACATCCTCCTTTTGTCATATCGACAATCGTATTTGACGACTCCACCATAGCTTTTCATATATAGACAAGTCATTCTCAAATATTGATATTATTAATGTATCCAATGAGCCTGAACCCACTAAAATCGATAGCTTGATTAGTTATCTGACCTTGATAGGGAAATTAAGGTCACTAGCCTTATGGATAGAGGATCGACCAAACCTAACAACGTCAGCCTACTTCCTCTAGTAGTGCATCTCTCTCTATATAGGTACTTGGGCACATTTAGTGTCAGGAATCTTACATCGAACAAGTATGAGAGCACTTAACAATTTATAATAGTGTGCAAACCTCCCCCTCTTGAGCTAGCTTTTGGGGGTGAGTTAGGCCTTTCTAACATTTGGCCCTTTTTATAATTTATAAAATTTCACTTTTATCTATATTTTGCATGTCTACCTTTATGAATGAATAACTATCATTAGGTATATTTTGATTTCTTATTGTACATATGGAGTCTAGATATAATGCCTTGACAAAATTTTTTAATGTTGAACCTAATAATCATATAGATGGATACTTGACAACTATAAGGATATGGATTTAATGACTGCAAGGACGTGAAATTTAGGTATTATTCATTAACAAAAATGTTAGAATTTTGAGCATAGCGACTATAGGGACATGGACCTAATGGCAACAACGATATGGACTGATGATCAAAGGGATGAAAACTTGACGTTCGCAATAAATTTGGCTTTACAAATGTATGGATGTGGACATGAAGATTGAATAGATGTTAGCTTCATGGTTGCATAAATGTGGAGTATAGCTCTAATGCCTTAATAAAATTATAAGAATTTTGAATACAATGATAGAATAGATGTCAATTTGATGATAGTACGGACGTGGACTTGACGACCAAAAAGATATTAATCAAACAATTATAGTGATATGGATTTGAAAATTGAATAGATGTTAACTTAAAGATTGCATAGATGTGGAGTATAGCTCTAGTACCTTAACAAAATTGTTAGAATTTTGAATATGACAATAGTAAAAATGTAAATCTAATGACTGCAGGAATATGGACCTGAAAATTATAGAGTTAAACCTAACAACTGTAGGAATGTCAACTTGATGATCATAGGGATGTGAAGTCTAGTTCCATGCCTTAACAAAATTGTTTGAATTTTGAACTTGACAGCCACAAGGATGTGAGCTTAATTATTATAGGGATATGGACTTGACAATCACATAAATTTAGATCTGAAAATCACAAGGATGTCAACCTAATAACCGTAAAAATATGGAGTCTAGCTCCAATATCTTAACAAAATTGTTAGAATTTTGAACCTACCGACCAAAGATATGTTTTTTATGATAAAATGGATGTTGACTTGACAATTATAGGGATGTGGACCTAATGACTGCAAGGATGTCGACTTGACCACAAAATGGAAGTCAACCAAACGACAGTGGGGATGTGAAGTATAGTTCCATACGTTAAGAAAATTGTTAGAATTTTGAATTTGATGATTACAGTAATGTCAACCCAATGACTAAAGGGATGTTGACCTAATGACCATAGAGATTTGGATAAGGATGGCAATAGGCTAGGCCCATCACCGACTCAACCCTCTTAGGGTACAACTTGAAGTTTGATAAGATCTAGGTGATATCGTTCGAGTCTGAGTGGCTCAAAGGGCTCGAATGCCCACACTTTAACCTGACGACTCAACCTATGAACTAAACCACCCAAAGCATCCTCTTCTTCCTTCATTTTTCCTTCTCTAGTCTCCTCTATCTAGTCTCCAAACCCACAGACCATCATCCACCTATATTACCATTGTTCATCAACTCTCCTTCTACAATATTAATTCCAAGCAAACCCTAAAAAGAAAAGAAAAAATTTAATATAAATTCCTCACATAATTTTTCACATCTTGTTTAGTTAGCAAGAAAATTAGAGTGATTGAGAATGACAATAGAGGAGAGTGAAGGAACCTAAAAAGGTATTATGCCACGTACCACCAATTCTTGTGCCATCTTCTATAATGAACAACTAAAAAATATCATTTAAACTAATGTAAATGTAGAATCTAGATCTTTACATTTGAGATAAACAAAAAAAAATAAAGGAGAAAGGGTAACATAAAAAACAG
>JAOSBP010000002.1:8786288-8796803 GCA_027563825.1 Erythroxylum mucronatum | reverse complement strand
CAAGACAATAGAGCAGGCACTATAACATTTCCTTTAACCATTTGCAAATTTCACAATTCATATATTAACAAATCATATGATATACATTTAAAGTCATAAAATATATATTTGCATTCATACATGCAATTCATGGCTTACCACCATTAGAAAGGTATCAAAATCATACTTGTATAATCATACTATACATATATAAGTAATAAATATGCATAAAAATCATTTTTGTACATGTAAATTTTCTTTGGAATGCATTATGGTCAATCTTATATTCCAATGTTCAGTCTCCCAATTCATATGTGGTAAGTCCTATTTCATTTATTTCTAGGTGTTCAAAAAGTTTCATACACATTCAAAAAGGTTCAAACAAGATTCGATAAAAATCGGAAATGAAAACAAACTCAAAATAGTGCAATTTGAGCTAAACCACAAAGTGATCTAAAAATAGGCAAACTATAAGTCCAAAAACAAAACACATGACGGAGTCTTGTTGTTCCTTAATATTCGTATAGAAAATGTCAAAACTGAATTTCGTGGTCTTCTATACATCTGTCCATCAGTGTCTCTAGTTTCAAAAAAACTAAATATCAGGCCATTCGAACTTCTAACACATGAGCTATAGACCAAATATCACACACTGTTCCAAAACAGGTGCAGCATCAGTCACCATTTTCTATCTCAATTTCTAAATTCATAAAGCTAGAATTAAGCTAGAGTATCTTCTAGAGATTTCTAGTTCTGTGTCTTAGCTTTCATATGCAACTAAAATCATCCAATTTAGAGGTCTGTAGTATGGGTTATGACCCAAACAATGTGACTAGTTCAACAAACCCCAGACAGAATTCCACTACACGATCCTCTCTTGTTATATTCAACCAATTCTATGCAAGGTAACACCAAAATAACACAAAGACAACATCCCAGCAACCATTTCACATAAATGAACCTTTATATCCATTCAAATATACACAAATACAGAAATCAACTAAGTGAAGTCCCAAATATCAAAATTGACAAAGTAAGTCTTCTATTGCCTTTCCTTCCCTTCCTCTTTGCCTTTGTTTGACTCACAAACTAGAAACACCAAAAATATACATCTTAATCCTACTTCCAACCTTATAATTTCATTTCTTCAAAAGCAAAATAAGAAGAGATAAAGGTAAAAGGAAAATCCTTAACTTTTATCTTGATTTCTACCTAAGATTAGCTTGATTTCTTACATGAAAAATAATGGATGGAGAAGGTGAAATAGAGAGGAGAAAAATCTGAACTTAGAACCTCCAAAATGTTGTGCATCTCCCCTCTCCATTTGCCCATTCCAAAACTTTCAAGACTCACACATATGCTTAATTCCTATTAAACACACATGCTTTATTATTATTGCTTACACATGTCTTAATCCAATTGGTCCATATGTTAACTTCAGAAAAATTGCATATTGGTCCTTCTTCTTCCTTTACTTCCCACATTGGCCTACAATCTTATCAATTAATCTCATACCCCTATGTCTTAATTTTCTAATGGAATAAATTTCATACAATTTGGTTAATTATTCCAGAAGTTATACCAAAAACACTACAGACTATTAGAAAACAGGGAAAGCAGTCATAACTCAACTTCAAGCCAGAATTCAAAAATCTTAGAGGCACAATAAAATTTTGGTTCCTTCATGAAAGTTTTAGATCTATGTCTCTAGTTTAATCTCTAATTAGGATTATCCAATTTGGAGGTCTACAGACCAAGATATGACCAAATTACATAGATATGTTTATGACGAAACGAACAAATTACTTATTTACTCAAGTCTTTTACATTAAGTACGATTATGTCTCTTACTATACTTAGATGCACTTAATTCATTTGTTATATTCACTTCTTAATACACCCTAGACATGCTATAATACTTCTAGGGTATATGTTTACATTGACTATGATAAATCTTATGTAGTATCAAAATACTTTAGAGATTTTAAGTCAAATGATCACTTGTACAATTAAAACAATATATATTCTTATAAATGCAAAAATAATATTGTATATGAAACTCTTATGGTGAATCAATTTAATGTATTTATTCTCTAACAATTTATATATTTATTTTTTAAATATCTCTATACTTTAATCTATAAGATTACATTTATTTTTTAAATATATCTATACTTTAGTCTATAAGATTGATCGCTTCTTTTATAAAAATAAAATATAACATGTTCTATCTTTTCATTTTATTAATGTTGAGTCTATGAATTATTTAAGAATAATAAATAAATGTAATACAAATCTCATAAACTATGCTCTCATCATAATTTTATTTTCAAAGTTTATTTTATGAATTTCATCTTATAAGTGAAATAATTATACAAATATACATGATATAAAAATATGTTTAATTAATTATATCATAAATATATATAAACAATCGCTCGTCAATGAATGAGTTGTAGGGCACGGGTGTCCCTGACAACCAATCAGCGGAAGTGATCAAAGCGAGATGCCTTCGAGAATTATTTTAAGCGAGTAAAGCTCTGCCACAACCAACTCCTCATCCAAAAACGAGGCGGGAATCACTTTGTAGTCATCATTCCGACGATCAAACTCCATCCCTCAATACGTCAAATGAAACACACGTTCTGATATTATAGTATTTCTGGCGACGGCCGTCCTTGGTAACTTGAGTTGGACAACCGAAAGTAATCCGTTGCAGGAATCTACAAATTGTTTAACTTTTGGGGAGGGCATATATGCATGTATGTAATTGTCGAACTCCTTGTTGCGATGGACGAAAATAGCGCGTAGTTTATCTTCGTCATTGTAAAAGCTAGCAAGGAGGCAGTGAGGAACTTGGTTTGTTTTGTTAATTGGGTCAAGTGGGTGGCTAGGAAAGTAAGGTTCTTTATTAGATTGCTCCACCGTTTGTAGACATCTGAATCTCAGTATGAACGTCACAGGGAGGTTGTAGAGGATATTTAGCATCACACATTCAGGCAAAGAAGCCATTAGAATAGATGGCTCAACTTCTAAACACCAAACGTCGGAGTTCAATTTGCTTTCTTTTTTTGAAATTAAAAAAACATTGCTTTCTTTGTTTAATTCATTAACTTAGCCAGTTATTCCAGGCCTAGTTTAATTTGAGCGCGGCTCAACTACTAATGGAAGAGACTGGAAAAGATCACCTCCCCAGGTTAGTGTATTAGTGTTGTTAATGTTAGGATACATGAAAGGCCTATACAGAGAATCGATAAGCCTGAAAACTTTTGCAATCTACACAAGGACTAGAAGTAGTGCAAAAGAACAGGACAACGATATAATGATGCCTATTAATATTATGTACGCGCTTCTCTATACAGTACTTCAATCCCGAAGCCCAAGTATGGGACAAAATGAGTTCCCCAAAAGTACACTATGATTTACACCCATCTTGGGAACACGATTGATACAAAAATAGCACATCAAGTTGATCGGTTGATCCCCACTAGAAAACACAGAGGCAGTTTAACTTCCACAAGCCATGCACTCTTCTCGATTTTGCAAGGAACATTGTACTTGGGCAATATCAATATCGACATCAGACTCAACCCTGTCAACAGTTTCCTGGTCACCAGTAGAGCAACCCAGAATTTGTGTCAACCACATAGATGAGAACTACTGGAAAGAATACTGGAAATAAGATTGGTGCCACTCTGATGCAAAGGATGCATAAGCACTATAAAACTGTAGGCATTGTTACAAAATGAAATCTTATCCACTCAAATGTGGCACTTTGTAGGTTAATGTCGTGAGAATACATACATACATACATATATACATATATATGAAGTATTTTGAGGTTTCACTGAACTCAATAATTGACCGCCATGTCATCATTCTTAAACTTGGATTTTTCCCATTAAAAACCAACGGGAAAATGCCAGATTGAAGCTTCACCAACCACTTGAAGAAGATATAATGAACCAAGAAAAATTCGTTACCTTTTTAACAACAGTAGTATCAACTGTGAACTTGATAGCATCAGCTGCAGCACGGGTTCTAAGGTAGTACATTCCAGTTTTCAAGCCCTGCACACAACATAATGCATAAAAAATCATCAATTTAAACATCCTAACAACAGCGTGGCTGGAAATTGGTTTTGAGACTCTACCTCTCACAGATCAAGAGATGGTCAAATGTTGTCCCCTTACCAATCAAAGGCTAAGTAGCTAAAACTCTGATTTCCAAGTCATATTCAAGTGACAAGAAGGTTCATCCTCTATATTATACACGAATTCCAAAATCAAGACCTAATTCGAAGTCTGCCTTGGAGTTCGATGTGCAATAAAACTATCAGATGCCAGCGAAGATAGAATGATAACCTTCTAGGTTAACTTTTATCCATTCCTTAGTTAAATGGGGTAAAAGCCCGTATAATATATGTATATTCACCACTAGAACAGCCCATGTCTATAGATTTTAGTTACGTGATAAAAGTTTAAAAGCAATGCAAATTACAATTATTAACAGCCCTACAATAAAAAATTACTGAAACTGGTCCTTTGAGCATCATTCAACGTCATACCTTGGACCAAGCATAGAAATGCATGGAAGTCAGTTTTCCAAGATCAGGTTGTTCCATGTGAATATTCAGACTTTGACTCTGGTCTATGTAGCACCCACGATCAGCAGCCATATCAATCAGTGTCTTTTGCTTGATTTCCCACACTGTCCTGATATAAAGTGACATGCTACTTTATCACGAAAGGAGAACTGATGTATCAGCAAGCACTTTAAACCAACAAGGGAAGATAGATTTGTACTTGTATAACGCTTTGAGCTGCTCGGGAATCTCCGGTACTTTCAAAACAGAACCATTGTGATAAATTATCTTGGTTTTAAGAGTTTGAGACCAGAGGCCCATCTCTGTTAAATCATGAAGGAGGTGCTTGTTCACCACAATATATTCACCACTGAAAAATGAAAAGAGCTATATGACAAAATGTTAGATCTAAAATTCAGAAGAACCAGCCTCGTAAAGAGTGCAAACCTCAAAACTCTGCGGCTATAAATGTTGGATGTATAAGGCTCAAAACATTCATTGTTGCCAAGGATCTGGCTTGTTGAAGCAGTGGGCATAGGTGCTACTAGAAGGGAATTTCTAACTCCATTATTGGATATCATGTCCCGAAGAGCATCCCAGTTCCACCTGTCTGAAGGCATCACTCCCCACATATCCATTTGAAGAAGTCCCTAAATGAAGAAAGAAACGGTCACAAAGTTACAGTAAGTTTTTTGTTCCTTTTTTAAGTTTTAACGTGGCATACAACATACATAACGTGGAATTCGAAAAGTAAAAAGTGCAAAACACAACATTATTTGCAAATTTCTTCTTGGATTCACATTAGGAGAAAAAAAAATTCCGTAAGATTTTTCAGGTGACAAATGTGTGTGACAACTTGCTGTATTAGGCACACAGCTTAAGAAAAAAAACTAACATTTTGTCAGCAACCTTTATATTTTCACTAACAATAGATGGAGTGACAACAACATTAAGGTTGAAATTCTTTGCAACTAAATCACATAAAGGTCCAAATTTTGCTACTTGATGTCATCCGAGGTAAAACCAAAATCACCAATCGACAGAAAATTCACATAATATTCTAATCAGATTCATATCAATCTAACAAAGTGGCATAGCATATCAAGAGAATAAAAGAAATAGGAACATTTTACCTTGCTCACAGGGCTTCCGTAGTAAGTCTCGTAAGGGCCATCTTTTGCAGCCAACTTCGACGAAGATTCAAGCGCATGATAGTATATAGTTTCAAATATGTCTTTATTCAACTGTTGGGCCTTTAGAATCAAAAATCAAGTAGTCATTCTACATGATCCAATAAGAATTCATCACAAATTCATATCCAACAGAAGTATGGTAATACCTCCGGTGAATCAAATGGCATACCAAGAAGTATGAAGGTATCAGCAAGACCCTGGACGCCAATACCAATTGGTCTGTGTCGCAAATTTGATGTCCTTGCAGTTTCAACTGGATAGTAATTAATATCGATAATTTTGTTAAGATTCACCGTGACTGTTGCACAAACCTATAAAGGCAAAAAAGCTAAATGTTACACGTCAAAAACTATTAGTTGATGCAATTCAATACTCAACCAACATTCCTAGGAATTACAAAGCATCATATCTTTCTGCTCTAATCTTGAATAGCAAAGTTATAATTCATTCATACTAACTCACTTGGAACACAAACTTAAAGCTAAATATGTAGATAAGATCTTGTCAGCATGTCCAAACTAACCTGTGCCAGTTTTTGGAAATCAAAGTACCGGCTTCTTGATTCTCTACTTCCAACAAGTTTGCACGATTGCGAATCAGCAGGCACTCCCTATGAAAAACATTATGTATCAATAAACAGGAATTTTTTCCAGGGAAAAGGTGAGACATGTGGAACATGAAACAGATTTCAAGAACCTACCCTTTCCCTGACAAATCGAGGTAAAGCAATGGATGCTAGATTGCAAACTGCAGTTTCTGTTGGACTTGTGAATTCAATAACCTCAGTACAAAGGTTTGAGGATTTGATAGTTCCCAGATTCTGCTGGTTGCTTTTCCTATTGCAAGAATCCTAACAGGAAGAATACGATGCATCAGGGAATGAACAAAAGGATGCAATGAGAAACACAGTTTTATTGTTTTGCTCACATGCCTTGAAAAGCATGTAAGGAGTTCCAGTTTCAATTTGAGAACTTAAAATCTCAAACCAGAGTTGTCTAGCAGAGATGACCTTCTTTGCCCTACCCTGTACCCAAGGAAAACAAACTATTTAAATTCCCATCTGATTTAATAGTTCATTTTAGTTCCAACAGTCAGTACAAGTGAAGAAAGGTGTCAACCTCATTTTCAAACTGTAGATAAAGTTTCTGAAAGTCTTCTCCCCAGCAATCAGCCAAACCTGGAGCCTCATTTGGGCAAAACAACGACCATTTGTCATCACCTCGTACTCTTTCCATAAAGAGATCAGGAATCCACATAGCATAAAACAAATCTCGTGCACGTTGTTCTTCCTGAAGATAAGGCATAACATATGTAAGAAATCAGAGATGTGAGAAAGGACTGAGTGGATGCAAAAGAGTAGGAGATTAAATGGCTGTTGCCTTGAGTAAAATCTCTTGAAATAAGCAACAATGACGCAGTACCTTCCCATGGTTCTTTTTAAGATCAAGAAATTCAAAGATATCTGGATGCCATGGCTCCAGGTATACAGAAAAGGCACCTAAACCAGATAAGTTAATTTAAAGCATGAAAAAATAGAAAGTATTAAAAAAAAAAGAGAGCACAATAAGGAAACTTTTCCAGCAAACACTTTAGGTGCACAGCCTATTTAGATGCATAATATTGTGGAAGAACACAGGATGACATTTTATAGTGCCACATAATGCAATGTAAGGGACAGCATTCACTAGAAGATATTGAATGAATGCCCTACATGCTATTGAGAAATGAATTCCATGCCCTCCATTGCATTATTATCTACAAGAACAACCTGCGCACTCTACATGCGAATTATATTTGAAGTTTTAAGTGCAAATGGATGCAAATCATTAGCCAAAAAACCAACATGACTATCACGAACTGAACATGCCACTCCTATGATCAACATAAAAATTGCTTTCAAAACATAAAACTCCTTATCTGCATGTATGCACGTGCAAATGTGTGACCCAAAAACATAGCAATAACAAGAAGAGTTATCAATTAATAACAATCTTACCCTTCCTCTTTCCTCCACCCTGATCAACATAACGAGCTGTGTCATTAAACACTCTAAGCATAGGAACAATGCCATCGGATGCCCCATTTGTCCCACCAATGTAACTGCCAGTTGCACGGATGTTATGAACGGAAAGACCAATTCCTCCAGCTGACTTGCTAATAACAGCACACTCTTTTAAAGTATCAAATATGCCTTCAATGCTATCATCTTTCATGCACACCAAGAAGCAACTGCTTAACTGCCATATCATGGGAGAGAATCATTTAAGTAAATATTGGGATATATATGCTCATGTATTAACTCATACGGAATGATGTTACAGTGGATTCAAACCTGAGGCCTAGGAGTTCCCGCATTGAAAAGGGTGGGGGTTGCATGAGTAAACCAGCGCTGAGACATCAAATGGTAAGTTTCGACTGCAGACTCGATATCATCCTTGTGTATACCAACAGAAACCCTCATCAGCATGTGTTGCGGCCTCTCCACAACTTTACCATCGACCTTCAAAAGATAGGACCTTTCAAGTGTTTTGAAGCCAAAGTAATCATAGTCAAAATCTCTGTCATAGACAACCTCACTGTCCAAGCTTGCAGCATTCTGTTGTGCCAATTTGAAACAATTTGGTGAGCTTTAAACCAGAGAACTCTTATCCAACAATTTGTGTGTTGTCAAATCGAAAAATAACACTACCTTAATAACAATATCGCAAACATCGTCAGAAATCAGAGAAGCATTCTTTCCGGACCTCTTATCAACGTAAGAATGCATAAGTTTGACACTGTACATCAGATCAACATTGGATCACTTATATATAAAGATAAAGCCAATTTAAACAGAGCATAAATCATGCACTCACGTCTCTGAGAATGAAGTGAGGGTGTTCTTATGCAGATTGGAAACAGCAATTCTAGCAGCTAACTGCACCAAAATCATTTACAATTCACACAAAACAGGAACAGAGTTAGTCAACTGCATAACTGAATTCGATCCAGATACCAGATACAGAAGCAGACTAACCACAGCGTAATCAGGGTGGTTGGCAGTCATAGACGCAGCAGTCTCGGCAGCTAACTGATCAAGCTGGGTGGTAGTGACGCCATCGTATATACCGGCACACACTTTCTGCGCCAGTAAGACCGGGTCGCAGTGATCCTTACTTAACCCATAACTCAGTTTCTCCAAACGGGCCGTAATCTTATTGAAATGGACGGGCTCTTGGCGACCATCACGCTTGATAACATACATCTTTCTAACTTTCTATCGCGGAAGACAAGAAGAGTGAATGAGAACAATTGTCGAACAGATTATGGGAGTTGAGCGTGGGTCGTCGTTTGTATATATACAAGCACAAATATAGATGGAGTTGGCGTGGTGAATAAGCAAGAGAAGAGTGCAAGAGAAGCCAAAAGGGTCGGTGTTTGAATTTGAATCCGGTGGGTTTGTTTCTCGGGGTATCCCTCTGCAAATTTCCCGCCAAGCAGTAATTACTAATTACCCTAAGTCCTAAAGACGAATAGTAGTAATGGGTTAGTTTCTTTCCAAAGCCAAACATTAATTAATTCATAAACGTATAAGCGTATTGTAAGCTTTTACTTCCGGAGTCGTTTTAGTTTACAAAATATAGCATCTTATATGACGACGACGTTGTTTTTATCAACTACTCCCTCTTATTTGAAATAAGTATTATTTTAGAGAAATTTTAATTATTTAAAATAAGTATCGTTTATAATTTTTATGCATATTTATAATTTTACTTCTAAAATTATCTTTTAATTTTTTTCACATTTTAATTACACAGATTATATTTTCAAGACACTTTAATAAAGGTATATCAGATATTTCATTAACTTTCTTAATAAATATGTATTCTTATAAAACGACACTTATTTTAAATAGAAGAGAGTACAAAAGATAGTTACACGATTCGCTAGTTCTGTATAAATTGTCAGGAGTAGAGTTAGGTTTCTTGAAACTTCTATACAATGGTGAGGAGGTGTTAGAAAATGAGTGAGACGGAGGAACAGAGCAGAAGAAAAGTCAACTGGAGTCGTAATCATAAATTATGTAAATAATTGTAACAAATTATGTACAAATGTTCAACCTAGAGCAATAAGGGATATCGAGAAATGACTCTTCAAATGGGAACACTTTTTAATACTCGATCAAACTCCAGACTAATTAAGAGCGAATATCGCGGTATTGCATTTGGTAGGACAGACTCAAGAATGGTACCAACCGGTCCTCACAAACAAGACGTAAGTTTATACTTTATAGTCAATTGGCTAGTTAAAATTTAGTGAAAAAATGATTTAAAGATATTTTTTATTTTATAATATTTAAACATATATGGTAAAATTCACAAGATAAATTTAAATTGCAAATTAATTTATGATGACATCATAATTACGATATTTATATTTTATTTATATGTTATCTCTAAATTATTCTTACTCATGTTTCTATTAAGACTTTATATTAATATAATATTAAAAGACTAGCATATATTGTGTTTTTTTTATCAAGCAAGTAGTCATTCTTATAGACTAAAGTATAAAAATACTTTAAAAAAACAAGTAGTGCATGTTAGAGAACAAGTTTACTAAACTGACCCTATATGAGAATTTCATTTTGAGCATTACGTGTATGCCTATGAAAATTCTCATTGTGATAATAGTATAAGTAATCATTTGACTTAAGATCTTCAAAGTTATTTTGTATAGAAATTTGTATGTTTTGATACTATTTATGACTTGTTCTAA
>JAOSBP010000002.1:8755592-8772898 GCA_027563825.1 Erythroxylum mucronatum | reverse complement strand
ATAGATGGCCATCGTCTCTTTAGTAGAGAACTTGAATACAGTCATGACTCAAGAAACTAAATGAGATCAAAGGAAAAAAAAATAGGAATGCGAGATATGATCTAAGGTATGCATACAATGTCTACTCAAGGACATATAAGTCCTAGGATCAATTTGTTAATCAAGATGTCATATACTCCTAAGAGATATATGGCATTGTGCTCCCGTCGTATGCTGGTCACATCGGTTATTGAACAAGTATGAGTACTGTAGAGTTTTTTGTTTTAAACCCATCATGTGTGAGTGGGAGATGATGACGTTTTACAACCATGATGGGTCTAAGAGTTATCATGCATGAATAACTACTAACGGTAGTTATTCACAGATGATATATAAAGGCAAAGGCAACGTTTTTGAAAGTATGGGACTTACTCTGTGTATTTTTGGTTTCTGAAACGCTGGTTCTTGCTATCTTCTCCTTCGGTGGTTTCTAAAGAAAACTAAGGCAATCTCTGCGTTCTTTAATTGGTGGAATTATAACGAATCATCAAGTATGTATTTTTCATTTGTCTACGCATATACAATCGATCTTGGATGCATAATCTTTGTGGTTGTGTTGTCTGATATGTTCATTTTATTCTAACAAGGCCTGTGAGTGCATATTTCTAAAGGACACTCACAAATATGCATATTTCTAGAGAACACTCACAGGCCATATGCATATTTTTTGAGGACACTCATAGGCCTAATGTAGATATGCATATGCTTCTATGCATATTTCTAGAGGATACTCACAGGCCTAATATACTTCTCCTTCTCTAAAGATTGAAAGTCAGTCCCATTTTCTTGATTGTCTCGATAACTAATTGCAGTAGCCTTCTGTCACTTGGAGTCAACTTGACTTTCCTAATAGCATTCAATTTCTACCTTAGGCGGGCCTGTGAGTGTCCTCCAGAAATATGCATATGCCTATGCTTCTCCTACTCTAAAGATTTACTCAGTCCCATTTTCTGTGGTGCTTACAACAACAACAATTCTTCGTGAGATATATCTATTAGATACCCATTTCACGTAACAACAGACCCTAAAAACTGCTTTCTAAAATTAGTTTTTGATGACGAATAATAGTTATTGTATGAGAAATAAGTCCTAGAAAGTGAAAGCAAAAGAAACTGAGGAAAAAAAAGGCTTAAGTGACAAATAATATACTTTGACCGACCAAATTAATTAATATAATATACGTATCAATATGTTGTTGGGATGAATTATGGAATAAGAATATGCTATGTAGAGCAAGATTCGTATAGTTTGACATAAGAGAATTTCCATCGTTTGGGAGAAGCGATGAAAGAGAGGTTGAAATTAATGTCCAATTTATCTTGTCCTTGTCCTTTAGTGAATGAGTGGTTGAAAGAGAAGAACTTAACTTTCCCAGTGGTATTCAATCTGTACATTAGGCCTGTGAGTGTCCTCCAGAAATATGCATATGCTTCTCCTTCTCTAAAGATTGAAACTCAGTCTTGGTTGTCTCGATGACTAATTGCAATAGCCTTCTCTCACTTGGAGTCAACTTGACTTTCCTAATATCATTCAGTTTCTACCTTAGGCGGGCCTGTGACTGTCCTCCAGAAATATCCATATGCCTATGCTTCTTCTTCTCTAAAGATTTAAACTCACTCCCATTTTCTGCAGCTCTTTCAACAACTTAATTCTTCGTGAGATATATCTGTTGGTTTTTTTTTATGTGGAGAAGATTCTCAATTTTTATTGAATAGAAGCTTGTCTATTTATACAGTTTTTTTCTAACTAAAATTTAAAAATAAGATAACATTTAATCTAAATCAACATAAAATAAAATCTGAACTTAAAGAAAAATATTCTGATAATATCTTTGACTGTTTCAAAGTCACATGTTCAACAGATGTTTTAAAAATTAGATTGAAAAATAAATCGGTAAAAAAAGTTTAAAGATTTAACAAGTTTTAGATTATCATAAAAAGCTGATATATTGTCAATAAAAAATAAATATATAAGAATAAGTACAATATAATATAATACACCAATATATAGTATTATATAATCAATTAATGATGATGTTAATAATTCAAACTCAAATTGTATCTAAGATAAAAAAAATTAAGATAATAGTGAAGAAGGTTATGTCACATCATTGTTAAGAATGTCAATTCTTCTACACTATTTAAAGACTTATAAATTATGTATTTATCTAAAGTATTTACATTAATATGTAATACATTATACTTTTAATTTTTAAATATGTATAAAATAAGATATCTATTAATCATCAATCTAATCATCAATAGATGTTTTTATTTATTCATCGTGATAAATATGTTTTCTTCATAAATCGTCTTTCAAGTTAATTATAATCAAGGTTTGGTAAAGGTTTTCCTTCAATCAAAAAAGAAGTATTATTAATACAATCGGATCATATATTTTCTTCTTACTAAGTATATTATTGATTAAATTTTATTTTTAATAACTATACTTTTATTATTTATCATATAATTTCTCTATTATGTTATATATATTATTGATTAAATTTTATTTTTAATAACTATACTTTTATTATTTATCATATAATTTCTCTATTATGTGTTATATATATATATATATATATACATTCACATCTTCATGCAAAAGTCATTTGAAGAAAGAGATTTTATATATATATATTCTCTTCGTATGAATATGTTAAAAAATACTACAATTACATTCACATCTTTATGCAACAGTCATTTGAAGAAAAAGATTATTCTTTACTATCGAAAAAGTTAAAATTTAATTGAAAGAGACAAGGTAAACATAACTAGATGATAAGTCGGTTCAAAATTATTATGGTTGAACCAGTTAATCTGGTTTGATGTTTTAATCATTGCTTGTAAGAAATCAAATTGATGTTCATAGAGTTTCTACCACTATTATCATACAAACATGTAGTTTTTCTTGGCCAGATATGTACAATGCTTTAAGAATCAAACACAATGATATGTTTCTCTTTAGAACACTGTTTTCTCTTCTTTGGAATAGTATAAGAGACAGCATGTTGCAGATTGTTTTTCAGTTCCATCTTACAAGTAATGTGAAAGTGAAACACATCTTAACTTATCTACGGCTCCGCCGAGCTGTAGGAGGCAGCTTCTCTGATGGACCACAAGGAAGCTTCTGTCCAGTCTCGAGTTCAATTCTTGTCTTTAGCTCTCTGAGTATTCGAATTTGGTCAAGCTTCTGAGGAGACAATTTGTCCCAGTATATTCCTACACACGAACAAACTCTTATTCTACGTGATAGTTGCACGTAACACATCACAAGGCCTACCGTTAAGAGTAAATCTCAGATCACAGAATGGAAAGCCCTTAAAAATCATTCATTCATATCTTAAGATTCATATGGAAATCCTACCACAAGGTGGGTTCACAGAACGTGAGGGAGTTACTAAACATCCAACCAACTTGTTGCATTGCCTTGATCGAGCAGCAGTAAGAATTGAAAGTAATGTACACTGATCCACTTCTAAAAGTATTAATGATGGTGACATACTCTCTTTTTTTATATTGAGCAATAATTTAAACTACAGACTACAGTGGTTCACAGACCTTGAGGCTTGGGAATGACTGTCCGGGTGAATATGACTTGAGTGGGAGTGCATATGATGTCAACAGGAACATCATGTATCAACAGTTTCTCAACTGGAATGTCATCCACCAACTGGCAATCATGCACTGTAAGAGAGGTTAAAATTTTGAGGAAATATCAAAAGATGAGATTTCAATGCATAGAATTCGCTAACAGGGAACTCCACATCAAATAAATAATGAACACACTCTGATCATGTGATTTGTGTTTCACCATTTAACAAGGATCGACTTTTTAATTTTCTTCCAAAGTTAGCTCCCTCTGATGATAAATGTAGAACTGCCAAACTTCATAACTATGTGCTGTTCAAGATGCCTATTGACACAAGAAACGGTTGGATTGATGGTTCCTTTAGAAAGGAAACATCATTTCCTTCACTAGTAGAGCACTACTACACCTACCGGAGGTGACAACTGGTGTTGAGTCATCAATGGCTCCCATATATCGCAACATTCCATATTCAAGTTCTGCAAATCCCTGTATCCCTCATCTCATTAGACAACCTCGCAAAAACTTCCACTTGATGCTGTCCCAGTTCAACTCAAACAACAATTCATAATAGTTGTATATTGGAAAGGTTAAAAAAAGAAGGAATTATGAAATCAATAAGACTGGATGTGATTGTTACCTCGCCCTTACCAAGTCGAGCCCCTGTCTTTGGGTTGACAGCAACAGAGCCAATGACAATTAAATCAACCTTTAGCTTCTCATCCAATCCAATAGGCATACCATACTTGGCTACCCCTACAGAGGTACAAGCCTCGAGAATGGTACTTGGGTTTAACATGTGAGACTCAAGGACAGAAAAAAAACCAGTTCTCAGGCGGGGTTGAGGAGTCAACAGCTTCTTTCCACCTGTGCAGCAGACAAGTCTTAAAAGATATAATAATCATAACTTGACGCCACATTCAGAACTAAAAATCAACCAATATAAGACTAACCAGTGAGTGTGAGAAACCTGACTTGCTTTTGAGGCGAATCGGGGTTCACCTTCACACAACCAGCATTTACAAACACCTCCAACCGACTCAGCTGACACAAAACACAACCCGACCCATTTTACAATTCAAACCAACTTCGCTGAAAAACGGACTTTCCAACAATAACTCAATAAAGGAATAAACATTTTTACATTTTCGGCAGCGGCTGAAGCGCCAACGAAGTTGGGGATGCGATGGTGTACTGGTCTGGGATTCTGAGCATAGTTGCGGTCCTCCATGAATTCCCATATTCTCTTTCTGATTACCCATTTCCAAGCTTTCGGGTCGACACCCTCTGCATTCGAACTTGACCCCATTTCTCTTATGGAAGCCTCGGCCATGGACTCTCGCGCCTGGGCGTCAAGTTGCAACCTTTTGGCCTCAAAAGCCGACTCGTCGAAAACGCCTTCTTCCTTGGCACTGCGCCGAAAACCCTGTAGTCTGTGACTTGATTTGAACAGTATTTTTGTATGCCAGGGAAGAAAATGGAGAAGGCTACGGGATTTGTTAAAGAGAAGGGGGTGTTTCAGTTTCAGCGAGAATGGAGCTGAAGTTCGTGTGAAGGTCGAATCCATCAACTGGAACCAATATGATTCGTTTTGTTATGGGAAGGCGGATAAGATTAAATAAATATTAAATACTAAATAATGCGCCATAGATTGGATAAGGCTAGACTTCCGTTCGGTTCCGCTCTGGTCCGTGTTTTAAGCTGTAACTCTGTTTCTTTTAAAAACTTTGTATGATTATCGTGTCTTTGATCAATAACGACAAGAGCTTGCGGGCTATATTACATTAACTTGCGTAATTTTTGCAGGCTTCCAAGCAGCTTTCGACAGAACAGTTGCCTACCTTCAAATCATGAACTTCTGTCCGAGGATTTATCATGAGCTACTTGCGAAGAAAAATATGATCCAAACCAAAACTAAATACATAACAGAAAGCACCGACTCTCTACCGTCAAGGCAAGTACAGCAATACAAGTTGTAACCACTACTTCTCAGTTCGAGGCCTATTTCATTTCTTTCTGATAGCTAGCAAGTCCTGCTGCTACTTCGTTTTTCTGCTTCAACAGACAGTTATGAATGCTAAAGGTTCAGTCATTTATCAACTCAGATTTGATATCTGCTTACATTTTGATTTCAATACACCTTTTGGCAACATCTCTGGTATAAAAAAATTGTCAGGTACCGTTCATGGATTTTTAATTGAATGCTTCAATATCCCATTCACAACGTAAATAAGAGCTATATCTCATGCTCCATTGATCACCTGGATCATAAATAACTTCAACATTTAAATGCAAACATAAAGAGAGCAGAAGCAGAAGAATTAGAAGAATAATTAGAAGAAGACGACGAAGCAGGAATGTTTCAGAAACGAATCCACGGGGAAGGAATGCAATGATCATTTTTCACGGCTTTTATGAGAGAGAGAGAGAGAGAGAGAGAGAGGTATAGGTAAGAATATGAAGAAAGAAGGGTGGTTGAGAGGAGAATTGAGACTTCAAAAGCAGCTTATCAATGAAGGCCTGATTTGCCTTAGTTACAAGAATATACAACAATGGTACAATACTAGCTGTCCCCATCTCTCCCTACTCTTCAAAACTGAGCACCAATGCAAGCAATCAATGATTCTACTCCTGAGTTCTGATGACAGGCATAACCTAATTTAATTGGTACTAAAATATAAACTTATCAAGATAGGTGGTCAAAGAAAAAAGGAAAAGGTAAATCCAAAAGCATGAAAGAAGTTAATCATTACAAGTGAAGCGAGATTAAGTTAGAAGTCAGGGGTCACCAACATACAAATATCCTTGCCCAGTATGAATCCTTCGAGTTTATTTCCAATGCAAATCCTTACCCTCGTTATCCTTCTACGAATTCTCTCTAATAGACTGCAACTGAGAAAAGGAAATCCGAATTATTGACCCAGCAAGGGATGTTGCATGCTTGCACACAAGGGCCTCAGTAGCCTGCTCCTCAGTTTCAAATTGAACAAGGGCCTGCTTCTTTCCATTCATCTCGAAGAGCTTAGTGTTCACAATAGTTCCATTTTCCTCAAGGTGGTTAACAATTTCCTCTTCAGTGATGTCCTGCGGCAGAGTGGATAGATGGATCATCTTGGTTGGTGAGCAGCAGTACCGGTAGTTCTTTGCAGCATTGCGGTTGAAACGATTGAGATTAGAGTTTGCATACTCGCGTGTATCTGCACCTTGAGTTATGTTTGGATGCTTTGAAAAGTTGACCTCCATTCTTTTCCCAAAAAGCATTGCTCCCTATTTCACATTTCAAAGAACATGACATCTCTCAGCGAAGTGATATTGCATCTCTTCAAGCCAAATAAATACAGAGAATTCAAATATTAGTGTCAACCAACTTCAAGTAACAAGTTTGCAACAGGAATTTCTTTGAATGGAGAAAGAGATCATTGTGCAGAATAATATAAGTTGTCTCAACAGACCAACCTATTGGAAAGTAGTGTTTTAAGCCTGAGGATATTCAATGAATACTGTTTCTACCTGATAGAAGTAAGACAAAAGACATAAGACAAAAGACACACACACACACAAGTGCACATTAAAAAAAACAGTAAATATAGTAAACAACATCATTAGTTGATTATGAAAAGTTTCTATTAGCAAACAAACTCAAGTCAATGTCAAAAAAGAGAGAAGAAGTGAAAGACGATACCAGTAACAACTGAGCTAAATTCCAAATCCATGTCTAGGTCTAGAGTTCATTGGATCTGGAACCATCGTCTTTCCTATTTGAAGGAAATTTATTGAATGACAATATTATCTCATTTTGCTAACAGTTTTTTCTCAGAGGATACTAGAAAGTCATCCGAAATAGTCTGGCCATGTTCACCATTGACAAGTGGATGTAGAGTGCCAAATCCAACTAGAGGAGAAACAAGAAAGGTCTAAGGCTTGAAATGATGTAAAAGGAACTATTATCACCACAGCTTAAAAGATGATTTGGTTCAGAATAACTTGATATATCTGTCCCATAATATTATGAATTAAATTGATGCGAGTTAACTGTTTATTCAAGTAGGAATTACCTACACTGTTAAGTGACTTAAAGCAATACGCATAACTAAGCAACTGAAGACAATATCAACAAAATGGTAAAAGACCAACAAATTGCAAGCAGAAATAACATAGCATAGTGTTCAAAACACAGCCAAAAATAGCAACTCATCTAAGCTGGGAATAAAATTTCTAGCATCATCCAAATTTCCCATTTCACAAATTTTACTGACAAATAGGCAATCACTTCAATTAAACTTTGAACAAATAACATTCAACAGTTATTATGTGCAATGAGACACTAGGAGAGGCAATTTATCTTGAATACAAGATAATCATATCCAATAACATATAGAGGACTAGCAAGATCCAGAAACCTCAGTGCAGAAAGTAATATAGAAGGCCAAATTCTAAAGGATCAAACCTTCAAAAAGTGCACTGCTAACTCAGCCTGAAAACCATCTCCCATCTGAACAAGTGCATGGTCAGGTTTATTGCGAAGAAGTTTAATCCTTATGATGTTTCCATAAAGGGAGAAGAGGTTGAAAAGTTTATCTTCATCTGTTTGCTGAATTGGAATATAACATACGGAAGATTACTAAACAGAATATCAGAACTTTACAAGTCAAAGACCAAGAGCTAGAGCAAAGTTGATTTACATCAGGATTCAAATTGGAGACAAGAACAGTGCACCTATCATTGGTGCCACTAATTCCAGGAGGCAACCCTCCACCAAAGGCAGCAGCAATTGCTGCTGCATTAGCCATCTGAAATTCCAACAGAGAATCAGTACATCTCAACTATATCTCCCTATTAAAATAAGTCAAAAGTTAAGTTTCAATGCCAAGATATTACAGAAACTTGAAAAACAACTCGATTGATGTCAAGCTATAATGAAGATATCAGAAACATATCACAGGTTTGCAATTTATTCGGCATGTGCACATGAAAAGAATTTCTCAGCACATTTAAGTAGATAATGTGTACGCTATGTGCAGGTACTACTAAACTTCCTCAAACCACATAAAGGGAAGTTTGATGAGTATTGAAAGGTCAGCTCAAAATTCACAGGTAAGATTCTCATCAGACAATATATGAGAGGGAAATGAAAGTACCCAAAGTTTTGGAGAAATCATGATTAATGAAATGCATGCAATCATTTTACATGCCTCTGCCAAGGAGAAATCATTTTACATGCCTCTGCCAATGAGAAAGCATTTTAGCCCATTTACAATGCATCACACATTGGTTAAAAGATAACAAACAGGAAAATTGCATCAAATCCACAGGCAACTGCCATTGAGAAAGCAATCTAGACCACTTTATATCACTGGAAGTCCATTTATAACATTGCCACTACAGATGTATTTCAGTTTCACATTGCAACACATCTTACCACTCTGCATTTTACACACAGAATCCGTTCATGAACTACAAATGAAAAACAAGCACCAATGTTTCAATAAGTTTTAAATGGTCAACCATTATATCTCTATGCAAAAAATTCCATTCTTAAAGCATCCAAAAAAGGAAAGATTCTTATAATTGAAAGCCAGTTTACATCTTGAAACAGTAATATGGACAACAGTAATATGGACAATGAATAATACTTCTACCATAAATTTAGCAAAAACCCACCTGTGGATATGCAACTGCGAAAAAGAAATAGAAGATATATTAGTTAACAGTCAAAAAGATCATAGATAGAACAATCTAAGGTTTATTCAGCACTTGCCCTAGAACCATTAACCTGAAGAGTATACGTACCTCCTACATCGCCATATCCTGGCTGTTGCATATGAAACAAACACAAAGTTACCTCCAAGTATCAACTATATAACAAATTAACAACTATGTAAACAAAAAAAAAACAAACAAACAATGCGTACTTGTGAAGATCTGCCTTTCTGTTCTGAAGGCAAATTTGGGTTTGTGAAATCCCTGAGCAAACAATAGATAACATGAAGCAATATTAGTGTGCAAATGGCTTCAAGATAAAGAGAATTAAATACAAGGACATCAGATTATTCACAAACCTCGATCGATCATTATTGTAGTTCACTTGCAGCTCATCCAGGCTACATGCATATGTAAGCAACATTCAGTATCAATGTGAAAATGAAAGGAACTTTAAATAACTTCATGACACATGCCTAAGAATATGGATAATCAAGTTTCAATGCCCCACATGACCATCACTCCTGTCCCCCCATCACCCAATCAACAGAGCAACAAGAGAAAGAAAAGGATGGGAAACAGGGCAACTTATATATGCAACAAAGACTCTTTAAGTAGAAAAAGAATATGGAGAGAATGAACTGAAAACGTAAAACAGTTGCTAAACAGTTATTATACTTAGAAAACTGAATGTCCAGTTGGCAGCATCCGTCATAAATATTTCGTCCCTACAAAAATTCAAGAACTAACTTAGAACAGAAATTAACCACAACCACATATAATACCATCAACAGCATAACAAACAAAAGATGGAAATAAAAACTTAAATTGCACCTGAAGAGAAGTCCTAGCTGAAACAGCACACTGACGCAACTGATACTGAATCAAGGCTTGGAAACCTAATCACCAAATAGAAATAATATAAGGGACCACTATTTAAAACTTACTTAGTGATTTAAGCAAAAGCAAGTCAACATCTCATGTTTCTGATATAACATAAATCCACAAAAGACTAACAGTTAAGAGTTGGGGAAAAGAAAGCATGAATCTTCCAAATATAAGCTATTTAATAGGACAATTGGAACATTCGTCATGAAAACATAAGAATACAGAAACAGAAGAGGAAGAAACAGAAGAAAGAAACTTGAAGCTGACCAGCTGACTTCTGAAATGTGACAATCTTCTCCACAAATCCATAAGGAGAAAAAACTTGCTGCAGCACATCCACTGTAATGGGATATAGCATGTGATGGACTGTAACTAATAGAATTCTGTTGGGCTGAGCATCCAGAGAGTATCCGACAAGAAGCCAGCGGAAGGCAGAAGAGAACAAATAGAGAAGAATAGACAGAGAGATGAGATAAACAGAAATCGTATTCGCAGAAAAGGAAAATAAACAAACCAAGAAATAAAAGAATCTTGAAAGACATCCCATGAATTGCATTTAACACATTATGAGAATAAGAAAGAAAAAAGGAGAGAGACAGAGTTGAAGAACAATATGTTAAGAGTCTGTTTGGAACAAATGAATTCCATAAATTGTGGATGCGGGAGTTCATCGGTAATTCCACGGGTAATGTGTTTGGAGCGTTAAATAGTGTAGAATTGAAATATGGAATTCGGTATGAAATATAAATCAACCCAATGCATCATAAATAACGGTAAAGTCCAGAGCCAGCCAAATCACAGCATGATTTTTAAATAATTCCCACATTGTCCTTAGAGCAGTATTCAGTGACATCATCTATGGAGATTGATGATGTCACTGAAAAAATAGAGAGAGGCTATTTTTATTTTTTGCTTATTTTATGTTTTAAATTGATACACACAGTTGAGAGCCGATACCATCCATCAGAAGGGAAACAAAAAACTACCAAAAACAATTGATGGAACATTGGGTTCTCCACTACCATGAACAAAGTAGACTATCAATTAGATTAATAGATCCAAATGATTTCACACAATAACCACCCAGCTGCATTATGTTTTTACTATATCAGACTAAAAAGTACCAACCTCATCTCCTCGTGCTTGAGTATTTTGATCCATTGTAGTCAATTCTTGATGCGATGAGAATTGGACGTAAACATTCCTCCCCCTAACAAAGCCAATCAAGATATGAAACATACAGTACCATCGAAGATTAGGAAAACTTGAGTAATTGTTCTAAAAGCTCCAATGAACCAAGTGAAGTTTTTCAAGAATAAGATAAACTATTTGCACACCAAATATCCTAGGGAGAGTAGAAAACTGTGTACCTTATCGTTGGTTGAACATTTGTGTAGAATTGCAGGGCAGTAATGGCTGAAGGAACATCTTGCATTTGGAGGAGAGCCTGAATATGACAATTTGTACATTCGTATAAAATGGACAGTCATCATAAGTATAGTTTTGAACTACCAGATTTACAATAAAAAGAAAAAAGAAAACCTGATTTTTTGCCCGGAGCATGACGAGCTTTGTTATGACACCAAACGGCTGGAATAGCTGGAGCAGATCATTCTGAAAGAAACAGTACAGCAGATCAAAGGCATATATATTTATCTATTTCCCAAAGATCAATGCTCGGTTAATAAAAGCATTCTAAAGAAGATAAAAGAATGATTATAACAGCACCTACATTTAAGTGATCTTTAATTGGATATACCATCGTCAGGGGAAAAGACTCCTACTTAAATAATTCTCATCATCAGTTGTAATAGAGAATGACAGTCACAAGCATAAAATTGTTCTTTAGGATACCCTTTTTCAACAATTTATGAACTTGTCCCATTGACTAAGGTAAATTGTAAATATAGGTCTAGAAAAGCAAAGAAAAAATAATGAAAACTCTTTCTCATCTTCTAGAACCAGAGATTATTAGAATTATGTATACCTCAGGTTACACTGGTGGCATGTATTTTTGTATCTGATAGCTTTCTTTTGCTTTAGAAAAGGTTTTGTCTTAATGGAAGTAAAGTAATCACTTAAAGTCCATCAGAGCAGGCAAAGAAAAATAAGAATGAACGCGTTCCGAATATTTAGTGTCATTTTAACATATCTAGTTATTGCCCTCATCTTATCACATACCGACAAGTGAGCTCATCATTTTGTTGGGAAATTATTAAAAGAGCACCTTTAAACCCTAAGAGTTCCAACCCTGTAAAAATTGGCCATTTGGCAATATAAAACTTCCAAGGAAGTTTACAAGTAATACGTTTCAGATCATATTCAGTCTCTTTGAATGATGTTCCTAAAACTGAAGTTTCATTCCTACCAAAAATTTTTGAACTTCCCTTCAATGCCAAACAAACGCAATCAAGGGAAGTATACAAATGGATTGGATTTAATCCTTAGATATTGGCATAGATAACTTGAAAGTAATTACCGCCATTATGAAACAGAAACTGGAAGTTACAGGATTCAGTTTTGTGGTCGTTTTCCCAAGAGGATCAGCGTCAAAAAGAATCAAGACACACAAAACACCTCGACGTATAAAGAGGCACTGTGAAAGGTGTCTTGGATACTTAAACAGTAATTTAAATTGTACGTGTGAACCCTTAAGACAGAGAGACAGAGGAAGAAAGAGTAAACTTACTTCAGAAATTTCATGCCCAACATTGCGGACATGGATAACTTTGGAGGGTTCTGTCATTTTAACCACCCTGCAACAAACGCCGGTCACAGTCAATTAGAAGTTTTATAAAAGGACACATGAAAGAGTGGTATTGCATTCCATAGATAGTAGCTCATGATAAGCAACTAAATACTAAATAGTCCCCATCCCACACCCATCCATATAAAAAGTACTTCATCAACAATCCCACTCAAGACCAGTGCTCAATTTTGACACCAAAGAAAGGGCAATTCGTCTCCTAATAGAGCAACATAATCTCTCTCGCATGTACAAATAGTCTAGAGAGCAGAAACCATCATGAAATAATATATGTCAGCATCCCTCACAATTTTCACCAGTAAATCAACAGCAGTTCATAAATATGGAACTAAAAAAACACGAACTTTATTAAAAGAAAACTCCCAAACACGAATGGAAACTCCGACGACAAATCTACATCCCACGAATGGAAATTCCGACGACAAATCTACATCCCACGGGAAGAACCGAACAGAAAACCCTAGATAACAGTATGATTGTACAAGAGGATAAGTTGGAAAGGGAGGACCGTCAATCTAGACACGTAGCACAGCAAGCGAAATTATTGAACCCAGTTATTAGCTCTAGCTCCATCATTGGGCTAAGGTTGAAGTAAAAAGCGAGTTAGATCCAAAGCAGAGCGAGAAGAGTAAATAACTTGCCTTATTGTCTATGTGTATAGAGAGAGAGAGAGAGAGAGAGAGAGAGACGATCGAAAACAGCTAACGCAGGAGAAGTGGCTTTAATGGATTGACCCTATCTATTCTTCTCTGTCCTCACATACCTACCCTACACATTTAGATTTTAGACTCGGATATTTTTCTTTTTAATTTTCTTTTATATACATAATTATGTCTTTGTGCTTATGAGTTATCATTTCCATTTTTAGAACGGAAACCAAACCAAGCCCCGCCTTTATTACGCAAATTCACATTTAGATAACAAATTTCGTCATTTAAAATAATATCGTTGATGGATAGCTTTCCTAGAAGTGAAGGCCTTACGAAAAAAAAATCATAAAAGATGAGTGTGTATCACCATGTTTCAACCAATTAACCCTGGACCTTTGCTTTAGTAGGGACCAGTGAAACTTTAAGCTTGTGTCAGTGTCCTGTAACTTAGTTTTGAAAGGAACAAAAATTTTTGTCTTTATATTCTAAAAACGGAACAAAAATTGGTGAGAACGGTAAGCAAACAGAATAAAGGACAGAACTTTTGTGTCCTCGTTATCTGTCCTTACCCCCGAAAACGGTAACCAAACACAGGGTTAGAGAATGTCGTTCCTTTCAGCAAGCAACGCGAAAGTAGGATCGAGCTTGTTCAAGAGCACCTTTAGTAGAGACTAGATGATAAATGCTGCCAATGTTTTGCTTATGAAATAATTTGATTGATTCCTTGGTCGACTGAGGTTTCTTCGTGAGAATAAATTGTTTAGAATCATGACAAGAATAATTGAAGCGTTTCTTCGCCGCATTAAAAAAAAAAACCTGCGATATTATTGAGACGAGGAATAGTTGTATAATTTAATTTACAATCAATTACCATTTTTAGAAGTTACTTAAAAGTCAATAAGTTGTACAATTTAATTTACAATCAATTACTATTTTCACTTGAAGTCACTTAATCATTAGTCATCTATATATAATAAAATCCAATGGAATTGTATTGTTGAGTGAGATAAATGGGATTTTAGAATACAGGACCGAGTTTTCGGAACCATACAGCCTTTTCTTTTTTTAATATTTACATAACAAGATTGAGCTCTCGAAGCCATGCAGTTCATAACTCAAATCAATTATCTTACACGGGAATCGAGATCTCAAAGTCATACAGTCCGGTAACATATATCATGACGAAGTACTATTAACTCCCTAATTGACATGTCAACCTTATCACATTCCTTTAAATTTTATCTATTTTACTAGGGGCAAATCTAATTAAATTCCATTGAAATTCCATAATAAAAGCTTATAATAACAAATTCAAGCTATTCCATATTTGGCCAAATTAAATGTCATTCTTTAATGTTATTTTTTTCTTCTGTTATTGATTTTAATTTAATTCATACAACATTCAAGATATATTCATCACACGTAGGGATGGGAGTGGGTTTTCAACCTAATTAATATCCGCACTACCCGACCCAATGAATTTGGATATGGGTAGTAAATCGTAAAAACGATGGATATGGATATGAATATGGGTTGAGTCATAAAAAATGGATATGGATATGGGTAGAGTAAAACTCGAACCATGGATACCCATATCCTACCCGTTTTTTATTAACTCTATTTTTTCTATTTTATTTATGGTTAAATATAGTAAAATATTAAAATTTTATACGAAGAAACAACTTTAAAATCTCCACTTCACTCCTCAATACTCACATTTTTCATCATATTTTATTTTCTTATAGAATGATATGAAGATAGAGTTTTGAATGTTGTGGAAAGATAGAGTTTTGAATGTTGTGGAGTTCACGTAAAGACAAATTGAAGCTTTAGTTATTTCAATCTTTGTTCCAGTTCTAAATTGTGAAAAATGTATGTTGTCTTTGTACTAAATATTATGATTTTTATTATTCCAATTTTATGATTTTTTAATACATACAAATCAAAATCTTGACTTATTATTATTAAAGTAATTTTAATTTGGAGCGTTCGCAAAAATCTGCTCTTTATATTTTCTATTTAGAAGTTATATTTTTATGTGCTATACAACTCGATGGATATCCAAAAACCTGAACAACCCAATGAATTTGGATATGGGTAGTAAATCTTAAAAACTGATGGATATGGATATGGATATGGGTTGAGTCATAAAAAATAGATATAGATGAGTATAGTAAAACCCGAACCAAACCCTACCCATTGTCATCCCTATAAGATAAAAGATATGGCCATAGTAAAACCAGTCTTGATGCAGTTAACCAAAAAGTATAGAATAAAAGACGTGGAAGTTAAAAAAATGTTAGATATATACACCTTTTAAAAAGATTATTCTTTTAGTTAAAAATTTAATGGAACTGACACGTGTGTGTTTCGTGTCAATTTTATAAAAGAAGTTATCGACAAAATTAATTAACAAAAGGGATGGATGTATCTATTTACAGCAAACGAAAAATATTTAACGAGAAGGTCCTTTATGACAGTTCTTCAACTTCCTATGCACCGGTAAACCCTCAACCATCAAGCGGCCGCACAAACAGGTGCACGCTGACAACAACGTCAATATGACCTTATAGAATCAATTTTACAATAATGGTAAAATGCAGACAAGTATAGTTTCCTGTCATAACATAAAATATGCATGAACAACATTTCATAAAATGGGTATAAAATGTCAAAAATGGTGGCTGTCAAAAATGGACAGCCATGGCAGCTACCAACTTTCAAAGTTGGTGGAGATGGCTGCCTTCTCCTGCCTATAAAAAGGCAGAAGTAGCATGAAGAGAAAGCAAGCAAACGAAGAGAAGATAGAGAGAAGTGAGGTGAGAAAGAAAAGAGAGAAAAAGAGAGGCAAAAATATTCTGTATATTTTTGTAGGTCTAGTTTCTCCTTATAATTCTCCAGTTTTTTCAATAGTAAAAGTCTTTTATCTTTGCCCGTGATTTTTACCCTAATTTGGGAGTTTTTTCACGTAAAATCTGTGTGTTCATTACTATTCTCCAGTCCTATTTTAGCTGCAAACCTGCTATAATCCGGTCAATTTTCACAACAAGTAGTATCAGAGCGAGGTTAGAAAATTACGACAAATTTTTTGGCATAATCCGTTCAGAGTTTCAGTGAGCAAAGTGAAAGTCGGTGAATAGTAACCAAAAGGTGACAACTGTTTATTCATTTAATTTTGCATTATACTGTGCAGTTACTGTACTTTAGTACTATTCACGTATATAGCACTATTCACATATACGGAGATTACTATTCATACATATGGGTACTATTCATACGTACAAGTACTGTTCATACATATGGGTACTATTTATGTGAAATAATGAGAGCTAAATTCTGTTCGTGATAGAAGCAATGGCAGCAAAATTTGATATTGAAAAGTTCAATGGGAATAATTTCTCATTGTGGAAGTTGAAGATAAAGGCAATCTTGAGAAAAGATAATTGTTTGGCGGCCATTAGTGAACGACCAGCTGGAGTCACAGATGAAAAATGGAACGAGATGGATGGGAATGCTGTAGCTAATCTTCACCTAGCTTTAGCTGATGGAGTATTATCCAGCACAGAGGAAAAGAAGATTGCGAAGGAAATATGGGACCACCTCACAAAATTGTACGAGGCCAAATCACTCCATAACAAAATTTTTCTGAAGAGGAAACTATACACTTTACGCATGGC
>JAOSBP010000002.1:8734020-8750032 GCA_027563825.1 Erythroxylum mucronatum | reverse complement strand
TTTCGATTATACTTCATGTTGTTGTATGGTCTTTTCCACAGTGTATTGTGAATACTCGGACCGTACGCGATCCAACACTTATTAGGAACCAATTTAGATTTAAGATAGGAAATGGATTATCTACTTTCTTATGGCAGGACCCTTGGCATCCAAGAGGTATTTTGAAGGACCTCTTAACTCCCCGAGTGATTAATAGATCAGAATTACCAATGAATGCAAAAGTTTCCAATGTTATCAGAAATAATATGTGAAGCTAGCCGGAGGCCTCAATTGAGACTATATGAACTTTGGAGCCCTTACCACACCAACTAGAATGCTCCCGACCTGATAGATTAGAGTGGCTAGCAAGCCCCTCCAAATCTTACACAAATGCTTTGACCTACTCTACCTCGAGACCTCCCAGTCCTTGTGTCCCTTGGTACAAATTAGTTTGGCACAAAAGAAATAGCCCAAGATACTCATGCATCCTATGGCTAGCTTTTTTTAATAAGTTACAAACGAGGGACAAACTTCTCTTTTTATACGTCTCAAATCACTGCTACTTGTATTTCTTGGAGAATGAGTCTATTGACCATCTATTCTTTGAATGTCCCTATTCAAAAACAGTATAGACATATTGTTTAAACCATTTTCAGATCCATTTACCAAATTTGATCTCTTCAAACCTTTCCAAGCTGGTTTAACCGCCCCTTAAACACAAATATTGACCTCAACCTTCTTATCATTCTCCTCTCTGTCTATATATAACATATGGACTGAAAGAAACCACCGAACATTCAAAGATAAAGCCTTAGAAGTTGAGAACATAAGCACAAGAGTGGTCTTCCAAGTTATGGAACTTCTAAGCACAAATACTAAGAGAAGGTAATTATGTTAAGGATTATTTTCTCTAATGTTTTATTTTGCAAGTTATCCTAGTCCTTGACAGTAAGAGACTATCCCTCCTTTGTTGGTTTCCTAAAGAATTAGAAGTATCCTTCGGGTTTTACCGAGGGATGGGTGACAGTTATGCTAGCTTACCAGGAGATCTCAACCATGAAGCAGGGTCTTAAAATTCTAGTTTTGTGAAATAATGCTTGTCTATTTTACTTTACTGCTTTCCTATGTTAGTCTGTAAATGTACATGTTCTGGTTCAGGTGTACCTTTCTACAAGGTCATCTTGGTGGGTAGATATATACAGGTTGATTGTTGTGGTATGTTCGGTTCATAAGGTTCAATTTTTGTAAGGTGAGGCTTTTCCTTTTGGTATTGAAAGAGATTTGCATGTTGGCAATCTCTTGATTTGTACATAACTTTGGTTAATTTATTTAATTTACTGATTTATCCCCAAAAAAAAAAGTTGAAACACCAGTATACCAAAGTTAAAACACTAGGATGTAAGTGGTGAGACAGTGACCAATGAACTATCAACTACAAACCTAGATAGAAGAGAAGCTACATAGTATAGCGTGTTCTTAAATCATCTCCTTTTGTCAACCCGGTTTCTCCTGTCATGACCACCATCATTTGCTGTGCCTCGGTGTCTATGTTCTCTCTCCTTCTTGCCTTTGTAGCTATCATCATCTTTACCACTCGCTTCATTCCTTAGATCTCGTCTGTCACTGTCTACATATCTTCTTCTACTGTGTCTATCATCTCCTTGATGCCCTCCGCGACTCAATTCGTTTGCACTTCTTTTTCTGTTATCTTCATCTGTACTCTTTCTATCATCATTCCCCTTCCTGATAACACTATCAGTTTCAGTTTCTGCATGTCTTTCTCTACCATCTCTATCTTCTCTCATGTCCCTTCGTCCATCCCTATGTACTCTTCTTTTTCTGTTATCTTCACCAGCCACCCTTCCATATCCACGATCTTCACCATCTTTTGCTACATTCTTGTAATCTCGATAACCATGCCTGTCATTATCTACTTCCGTTCTTCTATCTCTATAATTTTCTCTGTCATAATGACTTGCCTTCCTTTCATGGTGCCTCTCATCCTCTGCGTATCCTCTGTTTCTATCACTACGTTCATATCTATCATGTAAATCTTTCTTTTTTGCCTGCCTATGTTCCAGGTCCTCTGAACTTCTGCGCATCTTTTGTCTCTCAATTTGATTTGATGGATCCTGGTGTCCATCTGTCCGTTCCAGTCTTGGACTTTCTGGATAAGCTTCATCAAACACCATCTCATACCTGAAATGATTTCACTGGGCCATTTAGAAGCATACACAAAAAGAAAAACACCAATCCACCTGGCTGAAGAATAGAACCTTGAATTATTTTCTCCACCACGCTGCTCATTATCATCCTTTATAATGTATTTGGAAGGTTGGTTACTGGTAGGATCTCCGACGCAATATTTAGCCATATGATCCATAGCACCACACTTTGAGCAGCCTTTTCCTACAGCAAGAAGATGACAACTGAGTAATACACTTAACAGGCATCTAACATAGAAAAAACTAGCAAACACCACATTTTTCTCCACCAAAATAAGACTAATCCAAAAATACTAAATGATTGTGGAATCAACCCCTATATATATATATATATGATTGGGTAATGAATATTTAAAAAAAAGAAAAAATTTAAATGGTTTAAGGGATTCTTCTGTTCCCCCTATTGACTAATGTAGGCAGCCAATTTTATTTTCTCGGGTTCCTTCCTCGAGTTGAACCGCGCCGACTGACCGTTTTCAGATTCAACTGAAAAAAGATTACAAAACAGGCAGGTTATATATTGACTGATTTTCTGTACTGTTCAGACCGGACCAATATACAGTTTAGGTTTGAACCGGTTAGATCGATATGCTTTCCAGACCTTGACAAATACTAATAACTAAGTACTTGTACTACTAATAATTATAGTTTATATCAATTTTTTTATGATAATAAATCAAGTAATAATGTTTAATTTTATTCCTTAAATAATACTAAAAATATTAATAATAAAAACATTTCGAAATCATTTTATTTCTTAGAAATATTTCAAATTACTTAATGTCAATTTTTTTATTTTGTAATATTAATATTTTTAAAATAGAAAATTCCAAACAGTAGAATAGAAAAATCCACACAGTAGGAGAATCAAATAGGCTCATGTACCAAGAACACTAAGACTTGGTGGCCTATTAAATGGTTCACACACTTTCAGTAAAACTTCAAGCGAGAAGACGAGAACATGAATACAATAAAAGTGCACGTATAATATTCATATGAACACATGTTATTATATATACAATCACTTGTTCATTATTACCTTTACCCATCTGGTTGTCTTTGCGCTTGAATTGAGACCACAGCTTTGAAACACTTTGACTAAAATCAACATGTATCCTTCTATCGTCAATCAAGGCATTATCCATCTGCGGAAAACACAAAGCGAAAATTTTAGTTTTTCTTGGAAGATAAAAGGCTCAATCTGAAGTCCAACAAGGAATCAATATGGTAAATAGTTAAAGAAAATTAAACACTACAATAGAAACATCTAAATCAACATGTCCATGATTACAGTAAAAATGATCTAATTTAGGCTGATGTTTGACATACGAACCAAAAAAAAGTAATGTATTGACTCACCAACTCGGACGAAATGCAAAGTCTAGTTGTGTGATAGCCAGATACAAAAGTTTGATTAAACTTACTAGACCAAGAAAATAACCCACCAAGATAAGGGACAAGTTTCACATTGTGGTCCATAGGAGTGTGTCCACAAGAAGTAGACGCCTTGATTAGACCTTTTGTAAAGAACCACGATCCTTGATTTGAACTTGCTATTGTAAGTCTTCAACTCATATAAATTCTTATTGATTATCCTCCAATGAGTAAAAATATCATCCATTTACAAACTAGGATGAAAAAGTCCGTGGTTTGCAGAAACATAAGATCACGTGATCAAATTTACAGCAGCCTAAAGGCAAATTCCTCTATTGAGGTACTCAAAATCTCTGAAACTAGGTATGAAGGGAATGTTTGAGGCAATACAATGAGGTTTTGATTAGACATACGTAACTAAACTCCCACTAAGAAAAAAGTCAACAGATTGCTCCATGTGGACTTCTTGAATATCATCATGGAAGCTTTCTTGATGCCTAATTAGTCGAAAGGCCAATCAAATAAAAAAGCAAAAGGGATAGCAAAGCGAAAGGCCAATCAACGAAGATAATGTTTGCAAAGGTCAAGAGGTGACATCAGGCTGGAGAATAACATAAATATCCCTTCTACGAGTATAGGAAGACAATTATTAGTCTTTGATGTTAAGAGAAGGACAATGTGATATGCTCAAAGAAGGTAATGCTTGCAAAAGTAAAGAAGCTTTTGAAGAATAACATAAATATCACTTCTTATTTTAGTATAGGAAGACAATTATTAGTTTTAAGAGTTTGGTACAACAGAGACCTAACAGATGGACAAAACAATCAAATGAGGGGGAGATCGTACAACCATGTATTAGAAAACATCATGACATAAGGATTTCGACCCTAGAATGAAAGGTATGCAATTGATTACATAATAAGCAAATAAAAATGTCATGATTCCAACAAAAAGAAGGAATATGTATACAAAGGAGAGTAGGAACTATTTTACGTAAATGATGATTATGCTTGATAACTCCCATTCTGTTGAGAGTCTGTGGGCAGGAATTTTAGTGTAGAATATCACAAGAAATAAGGAAATAGAAATAAGCCCAAATAAATAGTATAGCACGTTGTTCATATATGGTACCAACCATCTATGCAGAATCTTGCACAACATCAAAGGATGGAGAGAAAGTCACCCATCAATTAAGAAAATGGCAGAAATAGGACTAAAGGAAAGCTAGCGACATATATATCAAAGAGTATATAGGAGAGGCCTTCCCTATGCCACTAATCTACGTGGTAGAACCGTCAATGTGAGTGACGTTAAAAGGAGTACTAAAATTACAAAGAAAGGATAAAAGAAAAATGTGACCAATGATATGGTCAATAGGATCTAAATACAAATATCCAAAGACCAATAAAGATATTAAGTGGGAGGCAAAACACAAATCACATGAGCTTATGCCTCAATCATCGATGGAGCACTACGTAGCTAGGCACTAACATCCAGTACATGTGTGAAACTGAGATATCATGGTCGTATCGAAAAATTTAGCAAAGAATCAATACATGTCCATTCAGATAGTTTTACATTTGAAACATTAGTGATCAGTGTGATTAGGCGGTTCTCAATACCATAAGAAGGAAACAAAATAAGGATGGAAATATCACAGAAGGAATAGTTCGCGACAATTTGGCATTCCATCGTGACCATCGGAGTAGCAAAAAATTGTCCAATAGTGAAGATTATGGAAGATAAAAAAGATGTAACATTTGAGACTTTAGAAAAGATGTAACATTTGAGACTTTTTTAATTTTCTTTTAAATCCTAATTGAGCAAAATATCTATTGATCTAACATGAAAATCAAAAGGAAGTAGCAACAAACAATGAAGCTTGTCACTAATCAATTAATAAGTGACAAAGGAGATAGTAGTAGCAACAAGCATCAAAGCTTGTCATGTGGATGGTAGCCAACTAGTGAAGTAACTCTACAATTGTCATGTTATTTGGTAAAGCAATGAGGAAACTTGGCAAGTGACATAGGCAATAGCAACAACAAACAACAAAGGCAACAACCACTATCAAGGAGAACATTAGCTAGGACAAAAATAAATTCAATAAAAAGAAAGCTCATCAACATAAGATTAAAAAGATAAGTGATAAGAGGAGAAGTTCACAAGAAGAGGAGATAATACTCACAAAAAATTTATGGTCAAGGAAACAATGAGTCACAAATATACCCAAAGAAAGTAGCATGATTACATAAAAATAGGTCAAGTGAGGGGCTCGAAATTTCCTTGTCTGATACCATTTCTACTAAGTGAATGGATTTAGTTAACATTAGTTCACTACAAATAACAATATTATACAAAAATACAACTCTACATCACTAAAAAGTCTAAACTACCCTTATAGTTAACATAGACAATGGTCCAAGTTTACGCTACAAAGTTATTAAAAAATCCTATTTCTTTTGTATATGTGTTGAAAGATAGCTAAAAACACATTTTTAAAGATGAAGATTAGGAAATGTTTACAAAAAACGCAAGGAACATACATGCCCACAAAGCTATTAAGAACTGAAACTTATAATATGAAATGTAGAAGACCTATTGACAAAAATGCTATATAGAGTATATGCCCATCTGATTTCACATGTAAAGGTATAACTTCTTATCTAAGTGAAAGTTTTCATCTGAAGAAGACACTTTGTCCCATCTTCAAAGAGTGTAACTTTTAAAAGCAAACTGAAATGAGAAGCAAATACATGTTTTATGGACGAAAGGGCTATGAACTCTACCTATCTAATTTCCATGTTGACATTTTCAATCTAAGAACTATATACTCACTATCACTAAACAAAATCGTGCCCTCAGTAAAATCCCTTCCCTTCATAATGTAAGAGGAGAAGCAATCTTAAACAAAGTCAATGGATGTGTAACATGTATATGTCAATTCAACATAAAAGGAGATAAAAATATCATAAGAAAACAAGGAATTTAAATCCTTCATCATACCTTGAAATAAGCTTGTTCACAGGCTTCATTAGTCTCAAACTCTGGCTCAACAAAACAATATTAATAATAAGTGTGACAAGTAATAGGCATAATTAAAACATGTGAAAAATAGGAGATAAGTGCAAAGGTAATAAGACATCTTTCTACAATTCCATCATAATGCGACAGTAAAGATGTAGCTAGTTTACACATGATGAAACAAGGAATGCAAAAACGAGCAAAGTAACAAATTATGAAACAAACAAAAAATTGAAAGGAAAATTATAAGGGTTAGTGAACATTTATGTTTCCTTTCTCCATTCTCTATCAAGAGTACATATATTTTAGAAAGAACAATTATATAGCAGTAGAGACATATAAAATAAGGAGTGGATGCATAAGTAGACAAGCTCCATTAGAAGCACATGTCTAAGAGGTAAGATCAACACACCTATAAATGCATAGCACAGGCTATCTCCAGTCTTGTAATCGCGAATGACTTCAGCCCTGTCATCATCTAATTATGTTAAAACAAATGTTTTTCAGAAGACTTGATCACCCCCAACACAAAGAATCAACTAACATCCTAGAACAAAAGGAAAAAAAACAAATATAGGTAATGAATAGGTAACTACTCACGATATAACAGTACCAAACCGAGAGAAGATCGTATGCAAATCTTCATCCTGAATCAAGAGATTGAAATTTATATATATGGCTGAACAAATCTCATATCATAGTATGGATTGAAAATTGAAAACAAAATCAAAACCAGAAAACAAACGATGAAACCAAATAGGACCTTAGTTTATGTCCCCATATGAGAAAACAAAGACTTACTTCAGTAACTGGATTCAATTTGCAGACAAAAAGAACATTATCAGGAGGCTTTATTTCAGCATCAGGAATGTCCCCAATCTGTACAGAAGCAATGAAACAATTTGATGCACATATCAAGAGCGTTTCCATAAAGGGCATAAGTATTAAAATATTTTTAGAAATTATACTATCTGTTTCCATAAATGGCATAAGTACTAAATATTATAGAAATAATACTAAGTAAAAGGATTAGTTATGTGGTATAGATGCGCACACTTTCAAGAACTACAGCACTAGAATGAGCTTCCTTTGCTCGAAGAATTTCATCAAGTTCTGTTGGGCCCAATTGCTCATCCATAGGCACCCAATCATCTTCAAGCCGCACCTCATCATCAGCCTGGTTACCAAAAAATCAAACGATCATAATCATACATAAGATAGATAAAACTAGTAAACTACATGACAAACTAAACCATACCAAAAAATCAACACAAATCTAATATAAATTAATTAATGAAATACCACATATGTTTGTGTGTATTTGTGGGCTAACATCAAAGTATAAAAGAGATTAACCATTTAGGTCCCTAAATGAAACGTGGTACAGTATTCACGTTCATGAAGCCCAAACAATGCTTTTTCATTCCTAATAAATTCAAGAACCTATACATACCCAGGCAACTACTAACTAAATTTTTCATGTCCTCTCTTTTTCTGCTTCCTTTTAGTCTCAAAGCAAAGCATAGTAGACCTTGTGTGGTCTTTCGAGGTTACTAAGAGTACAAACAGCAATAATCACATTGCACATGGTAATACTACATATTGCAACCACAAAATAAAAATTTGGTTCCATTGGGTTAGCTAACTGTTCTCAGTACTATTCTTCTAGTTTAAGTAATGGTAAGTAATGAAAATATATTATATGAATAACGTTATTCAACACATCTATTACTCATTGATCATCACCAAATGCTTCAAAGAAATTTAAAAAGAAAAAGAGTAAATTAACTATTCATCCATTTGATAAAAACATCATAAAAATGAATGAAAAGATATTGCTTGAAACCTCAAAAATGATTGTCAATTACAAAGATGTACATCCAAATACACTTTGTGGACAAGATAGAACTTGATCAAAACAAAAACATAGCCTCAAACCATGCAGACTAAAAAATATAACTTTTATCTCCTGAAGCAGGTTTCAACATGATGTATAATGAGAGTAACTAGATGCCAAAACAGAAGCTAAATCAAATACCAGTGACAATTCCAGTACTACAATGGCCCATTTAGATAAGGGAGTTGGTGTGATGTAAAGTGAAAATTGAGGGAAGTAGAGCAAAAATGCAAAGTAAAAATTAATTTAATTTTTATTAGGAAAAGAAAAGTATTTACATTAATTTATCCATGTTAGATTAGAGTTTCAGTTTATTAAGGAATGATAGAAGTATTTATTAAATAGGATTGTATCCTTATTTGGAAGTTTAGATGAAATGCTTATACCATTAGAAGGACTTTTCTATATGTTGTGGATTAATTATATACAAGTTTTAGAAAAATAATTTTTTTTCAAATCCCAAAGATTTTGGGATCCTAGGAGATTGTTTCCTATTTTTCTCATATACTATGACATATATAACCATGTAACTCAAAAATCAATTGTAAGAACACAAATTATTTCCTCTTCAATTTTGTGTCATGGTATCAAAGCCCTGAGGTTTTTTTCTTGAGAATCTTCTATGAGCAACTTTCATTGCTATGTTTTTCTTGAGACTTAATTCTTTTGTTTTTTCATGTGCCCAATATGTATGCATCCAAAGTTACCATTCCCAAAAATGATGAAGCTTCGAATAAAGGAGTTTTTAATAGTAAGGAAATTGAAATTTGAGGAATTTATCAGGATCTCTTAAGCCTCTTGGCACTAGTTCTTTGGCTATCTTTTTGCATGAATCCCTTACACAAGCACTAAGCCAACGCTTGGATAATTGACTCTAGTGCCTCAAACCATACAACTTATTCTTCACAATTTTTTTCAAAACTATACCCCATACCTTAGTAATAGGAAGATTGTAGTGGTCAATGGTTAATTAGCTACTGTGCCAAAACTATCAGCCAACCGTTCATCTATCCAAAAGCTTGCATATGGCCATAAATGTTATGCAATTTTTTTCTCTTATTGTGTTTTTTAGGACCAAGACTCAGGGAGGAGTGGAATCTTCATGAAAAATCATCAATAATTTGTTCATTGTCATTTCTTAGTACTTTAATAAAGATGTCATTCGGCTTTACCATTTACACTTTCTTCATTAATCTTTTAGACTTTCAAAACTCATGTTTCCACATTTGTTCAAAGGAATTAGGTGTGTTAGTCTTTCATTGGGAATTGGCAAAATGTACTCACATATCCTTTCCTAGTCATCATCCCTTTCATTTGGTTCATAGGGAAATCTGAGGTGCCTTTTCTATTCCTAATATTTTTGGGCCTCATTGGTTTGTCTTCTTGATTGATGATTCTATTTGGATTACATGGATTTTCTTAATCAAATATAAATCTAATGTTAGTCCTACCATTCCTAATTTTTATCCCATGATTCAAACCAACTTGGAGTTAAGATTAAAAGCTTTAGGTCGGACAATGCTAAAGATTATAATCAGATTTTGTCACCATACTTTCAAAAATAGGGAATTATCTACATGTTGACACGCCTTTAAAAATGGGGTAGTTGAAGAGAAAAATGGGCATTTACTTAATGTAACTCAACTCTACTCTTCAAAGGAAATGTTCCTACATCCTACTGTGGGAGGCAGTACTAACTACCACACATATGATAAATAACGTCTCCCACATGTGTAAGACAATAGAAATCCCATACAAACACTTAACACCTATTATCCCGACTTTAGAATCTCAACGGGCCTATTCCTAGAATATTTAGTTGTACTGCTTTTGTATATGTTGATAGTTGTTGATATTATAGAAATAACTAGCTGGTTCTCTAGATATAATTAGTTGATATTCTATAAATTAGTGGCTAAATTAAACAAATTTTATTTCTTAGAGAATGAATAAATTCTCCTTGATTTAAGGACGTGATTAGGGTTGTATTATACTATATATTTCCTGTACTATTCACAAAAAATCTGATGTAGACCAAATAGAAGAAGTATTAACTAGTAACTAATAATCACAAAATTAGAACATATGGCTGATATTAAGTTGCTGGAATATAAAATTTCCAGGCTGAATTTTGGCTAGGAATACAAAATTTTCAGATTTTCTATAGCTGGAATTTTAAGGTTCGAATGATGAAAATTTAGCTTAGGAGTTCAGGATTTGATGCATCAAATTGTCCTTTCTCTACCAAGATTATTACAACACCATTTACAATCAAAGAGTAATTGCATGATGAACCAAAACTCTAGTGTAAAGTTCCTTAGCCTTTCGCAAAAGGGAATCTTCTAGCTTAGGATTTGTTTTCTCATTGCATCGAGCAATAGAGTAGTTCCAATTGCTTAGAGAGAGTTGCTTAAAATTTTCTTTCAAAATTTTGATCAAAATTACCAAAGTTTATATGAATCAATTCTAAGGTTCAACTCCTCCATGCATATCTAGAGCTACTCTTGTGCAACTACCACTTTTTTTTAGAAACTCCAAGGTCTAAGTGTTGACCCATTTATATTGGAGTGCATAAGGGGAACTCTCAAATTTTGAATCTAGGTTTTTGAAGGTAGTTGATCCCTAAAACCAAATCTTTTGATCTTGCCTTAATCATGCGAGTGAGAATCCTTTTAATCTGAACTTGTTAATATTTATCATCCTCATCAAAATGTAAACCTTCCATTATCATTTATCGGAAGTATATCTCATGTTATGCCCAAATCAAGGCATGAGCTTCATGCATTTACAGTTCAGCTACTGAGATATGTAAATGATGTTTTTCCTCCCATTCTTTAGTCCACACATCATCAACTCTTCAAATTGATTACAACTTCCCTTTCCATGACTTCATGTTATATCTTACAACTGTCTAAATTTCAATTATCTCCATATACGTCAACATTATCTTCCAGTTCTCTATGAATTTGTTCTAGCATACATTATACTTCTAGACTGCTTAAATTGCTAACTCCATAATCGGTTACAACAATTGGTTAACAAACTGTGACATAATTAGTTGTTGATGAATTTGTCTTTATAGAAAACTAGGCAATACTCCACCTTTAGATAATCTCCATCCGTATGCAAGTCGTTGTTGCCTTGACAATTGTGAAATGATAAAGCAATTGCACCTAAAAGTGTGACCAACCTACCTATCGCAATTGTAATCATGCATGTTGCGATGCCTCTCCAACCATTAACTTTCATACATTATTCTACTAACTATGGAAAGCATAATTGGGTGACTAGGTGCACAAAAACTATATCGATTATGCATTTTTATGCCTAAAGTATGTGGATAGCGAGCAATTGGTTTAGTGTAATTGGCAACAGAAGAGTAAAAGATGACTAATCTTTTCAAGGGGCTAATGGAAATTAGACCTGTCCACCTAAAGGAACTTATCATTATCAAGCTACTACCTATAAGACACACCATCACAAGATGAAAAGCTTTCAAGGAGAGTAAGCCATATTTTGAAAACATTTATGTTAGCACCTTGAATTGAAGATATCACAAAAAGTGGCCCACTAGCTAAAGCTAAAATAGTACTTATGCGTGCCCTAAAGTAGGCATAACAAGCTTACTAACAATATCCTTGAAGACAACCATTCAAATGTTATCTACATTCGACAAATCGCCATTAGTAATAAGAATGGTGCCAATGGAAATTGGTGTTTGCTCATGATAGACCGGGGTTAGCAAAGGGTGAGGATTTCTTAAAATAATTAGAAATGCAATGCCTTTGGCCTTCTTTATTTTTTTGAACTCTGATTCCAATTGAAGCAACACAGAACATCATTAGATCTTTATAAATCCCTATCACAATTGCATCATCACTATAACCACTGCTTGTAGAAGTATATCAATATATTACACTAGGAAAGTATAATAAGATCCATGAGCACTAAACTTTACTTATGAGAGTTCACGCTGGAAGAAAAGTAGCTTCTACTTTAGGTTGATTCTTCATTTGAGCAAAAAAGAACATCATCTTTTGCACTTTCAAAGACCCCCCTACAGGACAAACTTTAATATCCTCTATCTTCTCTTCATATTAATCATAAATTGGTTTTCTAGTTCTTCCTCAAGTTCAACTACATTCTCCCCCCATTGCAGGAAAGTAAAGAAACATGACCCTTTTATCCACAAGTGAAAGACATTATTGCCTTCCTTAATTATAAAGGAACTAGATACCATACTTTTGTCTACAACAATTCTTTCGTCATTAGTTACATTATTGATGATTTTATTAGTTGCAATAGCTTGTCTTCAGCAATTCTTTCATCATTAGTTGAATTATTGATTATTTTACTAGTTGTAGTAGCCCTTCAACAATTTCTTTGGTTTGTTTAATAAAAACATTTAAGTTTCAACAATTTCTTTATTGTGTATGTTGCTATGGAACTCTCTTCCACCATCGATGTGGAATACCTATCAATTTAAGTTTTACAAACAACTTTTTTTTTTTTTTTTGGATGTTCTAGCATAGGTTTCCATTTGAATTCACGTTAGCTGCCAAATCCAAGTAATCTTCCTTACCAAGTCTACCATAAAAATCACTTGCTTCAACCTTGACTTTCCTACTATTTAAGTCAAGGGTCAAGAGCAACTGCTTTTTAGTTCCACCTCATATCATTCTCTTAACATATCCAATTTCATAAAACCAATAGCACATATTCAACCTCAAGATTGTTTGAAATCTCAAGGGACTTGTGGTCACATTACAAATTCACCATACGCACTTCCACTAGTTCCAGGCATCATAAGGTTTGTACAACCAACTCCAAGTCTCCAATCATGCACTACATATCTTCCATCATCATTTGTCAGGATTGGTTTCCTATATCTAATTTCTACCATAATACAACATATTTTAAAGCTGAAATCCTTCAAAGCATGTAGGATCCTTCATTGTGATATCACTAATCAAGCTATAAATGTTGGTAGTTTTCATGCTCATAAATTGTGCTTTCAAGAGCTAGATATACCACACAACCATTTAGTTTTTAATGCTTCATAATTTCTATTAAAGTGCCCATACAAAAATGATTATTACCTCATCCTTCGGTCTCCCTTCTGGAGAAGATTCTGGAATCAATTCTGTTAATTGAGATGGATCTTCAAAAGGATCATCAAGTATATAGGTGTGCTTGATCCTGTCAGTTACACAATTTTTAATTTTCTTTTCGTTTTACCAAAATCATGGAACTAATCAACCACAACACAAATATGAACAATCGGATTAGTGAACCTGATATTTTTATATGGCCGATTCTTGTCATCCACATAAGCTTCATTAATCCTAGTCAATGTCTCATGCCCTTCAGCTACCTCTGCAAAGACCTTTAAAGTAAAAGATTTAGTAACACTGAAACTTATAAGGAAACCAAAGAGACACGTCATTTTGTTTATGAAAAGGGAGCAAAGGAAAATTTCTTAAAGTTGTCTATCAAAGGTATGTTTCCCTTTGTCACTAAATGACCCCATGTCCTCTGCTACAAATAACCATAACTGAAATGCAACAAAATGGAGACCCTAAATAACATAACAAGAAAGTGTAAACTTACACACAAAACCATTGTTTTGGCCATCTCATCACAACATATATTGCTGTTTAGAAAACAAAGTAGACTGATATATACTGATCTGGAATACCAATCAATTAGGTGTCTCACAAACATTGACCAAGCTCCTCCCCCACAAACAAATCACCAAAAGATCAACTATCACATTGACATACAACTTTCTGAGTGGTTTTCATTGATCTTCAACAAGTGATATGAGAAGTCAAACACAATGAATTCAAACTAAAAAACTAATGAGCCTGCTACATTCTTTAAATTGTAGCAAATATTGTACAATTTAAGGCCACAGAAGAATTTGTCATAAGTTAAAACACATCATATGGTAAAAGCCATAAACCAGCGTCAATCCTATCCTACGAGGTAGCATGACATTGCATGTCCAAAGGATTCATGTAATGTGCCTAGCATTCTACAAATTCTAGATTAATATTCTGACTCTTCATGATGGATTTTTTTTTAGAAACCTATAAACGCACATCAAGAAAGAGAGAGAGAGAAAAGGACATTGTTAATTGGGTAATTAGGTTCAACAACTTACTGTGTGCTTCCCATCAAGATAGTCCAGATCATCACGCAGTGTTATGTAAAACTACAAAAAGTTTAGAGAGAAATAAGATATTAAAATAATAATTATAATGTTCCAAATTGAAAGAAAATGTCTGAAAATCAAAAAGAGACAAATTCATAACGGGTCAGAAAACTATAACCCACCTGAGAAGCATTCAGATTCTCTCCAGCGCTTGCCATTGCAACAGTCCCTACCTTAGAATGTTTTAGATCAAGATGGATTTCATCACTAAAAAAGCGAGCCTGATCACCGTATAGAAATCTGATGAAAGGGCATAGTATTAATTAATATCTTTGTATATAGGTGCCACCAAGCATTCATATATCCAAGACCTTTGTACAAACATAAGCATCATCCAGAAGGATGAACAATTGTAAGCAGAAATTAGTGGAATTCAGAAAATACGGCATAACACAACCACCCACTTGTAAATTGAATCCCCGCCAGCTCCGGTACCAGTTGGATCACCTGTCTGTGTAGTAAAATCCTTCTGAACGGCGTGAAAGAGGCAACCATTGTAGTACTTAATCCTACATTAATATAAGAACGTGTAAAGAATAAAATGAAACAAGGGAATGAAATTAACACGCTCGCAGTCACTAGAAATGTTGAGAGGGACAAAATTTCCAAGATTGAGGTTTTAATGTATCCAGTTACGCAAAAGAAAATTAAACAAAACCAAACTATAAAAAAGGGACAGAGCCTAAGGAAACCGTTGGTCACCAAATACAAGTAATGCAAAAGGTTAATTATGTTGAGTATATACTTCCCTTAAAATCAAAACCCAAGTATCTCAGGAAACTGAATCAAATCCACGAAACCAAAATATGTGTATGTATTTGAAAACAGGAGTTACTTACTTGCACAGCTTCAAGAAGTTTTTGGAGGTTAAAGGGCACTTGTCAGTGTACAAATCAACAACAAGGTCCCCTAAGCTAGTGACTATGAGCACTGACATCTTGTTTTGGCGACTGCGAAAATAACAAATAATAGGCTCCTACGTTAGACAGTCAAAGAAAAAGAAAAACAAAACAGGAAATGGGCACCAGCAAAATTGTACATACGTATGAAAAGGAACCGAGAAGATTTACGGCCACCAGCAAAATTGTAATTAAATGAGAAAATTCAGAATCCTATATCAAGGTAGTACATACGTATGAATATAAATCAAAAAAGAAGTTAAGCAAAACCAGGAAAAAAAAAAGAACTCGAGAGTTTAGCAAGCGATGTCAACAAGAATTGATATCTAGAGATTCCGACTTCCCTATTTTACGTCTTGCCCAGTAAATCTGTTTGTTGACTAAGGCAAATGATATT
>JAOSBP010000002.1:8705624-8722892 GCA_027563825.1 Erythroxylum mucronatum | reverse complement strand
GTTCCAAACAGTGTAAATTGAATTCAATCCCAACTTCATTAATGTAATTGAATTCAATTCGAAGGTTTCCAAACAACCCGTAAATGATTGAAATTGAGGTAAGAGTAGACATTCAAATACATGATTACTGCTTGTTTTAAAATCTTCGGATTGAATTCATTAACAAATTGTATTCAATTATATTAACGAAAATAAATTTAATTTAATTTATATTGTACAAATTTAGTAATATTATAATTGAATTCAATTACACTGTTTGGAATACAATCAAAATAAATTTAATTATTTTATATTATATTTTTATCTTTAACTAAAAAATAATTTTATTAAATAATAAACATTCACATTTTCATAAAGAAGTTATAAACATTAATTTTATTATAAGTAATATCATCAAAAAAGTTCATTATTAAAATGAAAAAGAATGTAGACAGGATGGGAAAAAAAAGGAGAAGCTAAATCGAACGATGGATCTAAAAGAGAACGATGATCATAGACAAAAAAATAAAAAAGAAAAAAATACCCATTAACAAGAAAAAAAGGGAAAACCTGAATATGGTGAGAGGTGCTAATTCGTGGAGAAGGTGTAGTTGTTCCGTATTTTAGTGGAAGGAGTTGTTTAAGATAGGAGGAGTTGCTTAAGATGAAAAGATATTAGAAGGATATTTTCAATGTTTAAAAGAAGAATTAAAGTCCTAGTTCATAATTCAAATACTTTTAAAGGTAAATTCAATTTATGAAGGATGATGATGAATTGAACCTATCCTCTCTTTTTTTTTTTTTCTGTTTCTAAACACTTTAATTAAATTCATTGCACACACTTTTACTTCCTGGTTATGAATTACAGGTAGGCTTGTTAATGGGTTGGCTAGAAAGGCCCAGATCTGAGTTCAAATATTTTATAGAGCTTTGAATTAGTTTTTTTGTCCCCTCCGTAATATCCAACTCTATTAAAACATGGGTCCAAGTTTACATAGTAATTTTAAATGGGGGAACAAATCACCTGTCTCATAATTGTTGCGCCAGTGTTGTTCCATTGTATCTAATCCATATATTTATATGGGACCTACAAAAATATATAGACCAGATACAATAGAACAGTATTGACATAGCAATTATGAAACAGGTGATTTCATTTACTTTAAATGGACATGCTGTAACGGTGCACTAATGAGTTTGTAGCAAGCTAAGAGTAATACTGCATTGCTGAATTCTGGCACAGCGTTTTATGCGATTTGTTGGTTCACTGTCAAAAATTAATGCTTAGATTGTGTTGTGAACGTCAAGTCTTATTACAAGTAATTATGAACAGCAAATATATTCATGCAAAGAAGTTTGAAGTCGAATTGAAGGGAATGCTTATTGACTGGAATAATTCTATTAACCAACCCCGCAATTAAGGACCACAAAGTCTAGCAAAGCTAACCATATTGTAAAAGAATTAATGGGAATAGGCAAAAGGAAGGGGAAAAAAAAAAGAAAAGAAAAAGGATGTACCGATGCCAGTGCTTTGCATCTATTCTACACATACCATCCCATCCCAGGCACAAGTTTCCTTAGGAAATTATTCTGAACAATGGTGGTGCAGACTGCAGGATAGTATGTCTTTGCAAACAAAAACTTGGACCATTTTTGTCTCAATCACAATTTAACCCGCAAATCTCTAGCACGATGCCACCCTTTGACGCAAACGGATTGATTCTGACCCATAAAAGCGTTAAGATGGAAGCTAGAAGTATTGCCCAGACAACAATTATGGTAGGGAGTCTGTCTTGTTTCCCTATCAATCCCTTAAGGAATGGGTAAAGATGGACAATAACCCAGAATGCAAAGAACAGCTTACCAAAGAGAGGACCCCATGAATCATAGCCATTATTGATGGCGTCTGAGACGCCAACTATGACCCCAATTATGTTTATGATAAGTAAGGTCATAGGAGGAACCAACAAAGATGTCCATTTGAAGAGGTAGAGCTCTGAAAATTCTCCATCATCTCCTGCTTTGGAAGTAACAGTAAAATTTGTGTTTACTCCAGCCAGAACCTTCAGAAGACCTTGGAAAAGAGCAAATAAATGGGATGAGGTGCCACCAATCACCCAAAATTGCTCATTTCTCCACCAGTCATGTATCCCAACACCTCCCCACTGCATTTCAAGGATGCTAGTTGCAGCTATAAATATAAAGAGGGCCATGAAAACAATACTGGCGTAGTTGCTAATCTGTACATCAAATAAGAACCAGAGTAAGTAGACAAATTGCAAGTAATATATCAAAGATCTCTGTAATGATAACTGCACTGCTAGGACAACCAAATATAATCTTGATTACATCCATAAAATAGGATGCTGATGTGTCCATTTACTTCCAAACTATGTGGATAAGTTGTTTACCTCAGGAACAATGAATTTCCCTGTAAGGAGGCACACAGCTGGTAAAGTGCAGTACACAAGCAGTGGGATTGATGTCAAGGGATACACAACTGAATTTATATATGAAAACCGTTCCAACCATTTCAATCCACAGCCGTATCCATACCATAAAGGACAATGCCTGCTGAAAAAAATCTCAACAGATCCCAGGGCCCACCGAAGAACCTGGTGCAGACGATCAGAAAGGTTTATTGGAGCTGAGCCCTTAAATGCGGGCCTTTTTGGTATACAATACACTGATCGCCAGCCATGGCAATGCATTTTGAAACCTGTTAATATATCTTCAGTGACTGAACCATATATCCATCCAACCTAGACATTTATCAATTTTTAAACAATTAGAACTTGGAATGAAAGTTTTTCTCAAGAGATATGTAAATCAAAAAGCTGCATTAGGTATGCACACCTCTTGGCCCCATTCAGTTTTATCTTCATAACTGCAGCTAATGACATGGATTGCTTCTTTCAAGAGCAATGCAGAAGTTGCTTCTTTTGGAACTCCACCTTCTTCCATTAGTGTTGCAGCGATGAAAAGTGGAGACTGTCCAAATTTTTCCTCGAACTTTACTTGGGGCATTAGAGCAGACTTCTCATTATCTATTCCTATATAGAAGTTCAGTAATTACATTGAGGATCATGCTTCATGAGCTAAAAATAATAAAGATTAATCAAAACCTTTGTGGTTTGTCAACTATGTGCCAACTTGGGGAATTCAAGATCTAACTAACGAGAAGTATAAGAAAGATTATGGGAATAACTACTCCGTTATGTTTGTCAAAAAAACTAGAAATGTAAGGTCACTGAGCGGCTGGAATTGATCTTACCTTCTATGCCTTCCTCAATATTTTCTAATGCATGTATGTGCTTAGAACCATCCTTGTTCTTCTTTGCCTCACTCAATTTTAGTTTCTTACTTTTCCTGCTAGATCTGCAACAGCAGCAGCACCATTTAGGCCAGCAATTACATGACTTCCCTGGCGGTTTCTTCTTTTTTGGGGCATCATATCCATAAAGTGCCTGCCTCCTGAAAACACATCCAGTGCCAACATATATAGGCCCCTGTATGCCATCCAAACCTTTCATATTAATCTGCATCAAAGAAAAATTGAATTAGAATCTTCTAACTGGAATTGGAACAAGATCACAATATCATTCAAACACGCAAAACCAAATGTGCATGCACACAACTTAAATTTGCTTACATCAAAGAAGACGACATTGCGATTGGAGTATCTATCATGACGATCAATCCCATCAAATCTTTGAGGAAATTGCACATAACAGATTTTCTTTCCAGATGTCGGATCCATCATGAAACACATGGCTTCTCTAAGAGCTTTGCTGTTGTTTATGTAGTGATCACAATCCACGTTCAGCAAATAAGGAGCATTTGTTATGATTGCAGATACCCTTACCTTCATCAATCAGGTAACACAGGCAGTTACAGAGAGGGATGACATTCCTAAAATGACAATTTTACAAGATTTGCACAATTGTCTTATCTTCTGTGTGTATGTGTGTGTAAGGAGGAAAGGGGGGAGAGAGAGAGGTCAACCTACCAATGCATTCATTGCCCCAGCTTTCTTGTGATGATCAAATCCAGGTCTCTTCTCACGAGATACATAAATTAAACGTGGCAATTCATTTCCTTCAGTATCACAAATACCATCATGGCCTAGGAAAACCTGAAAAAAGATATTTAGCATTAGGATTACTCTAAATTTCAAGGCCGAGTCTTTTGCATGGCTTCCTTTACCTGAATCATTCCAGGATGATCTCTGACATTATTTCCTGGCCATGGAGTCCCATCCTGCATCGTCCAACCATCCTCAGGGACCTTTTGTGCCATGGAAACTAGGCTGTTAATCCGAACTTTAAATTCTTCATACTCTCTCTGGACCATCAATGAGAATAGAGCATGTCATGCCTTTAAGTTTTGAAGCAAACCAAATTGCATAAGATTTTTGTAACACCTTCAGTGCAGCTAGAACATGCTAACGAAGATTATAAACATTATAGTTAAATATCTGAGAATATCAAGGATTCTCTAGTGTGCAAATTTTATGAATCATCCTACTTCCCAGCCATTATTCCAGCTAGGAAACAAAGTTCAGGGCTGATCACTTTTCTGAACAACACCCCACCCTGACAGGTCAGTGCCACTCTTTTTGCAACAAGTCTAAAAACAATATACTAAAATGAAAAGTCACAAACCTTCATTGCACGACGTTCTCTGACAAATGCTGGTTCTACTTTATTCTTCAAGTAATCAACCTTCTGCGAGAAGTAAAATTCTGGAGCTCGGGGTTCAATACTAAATTTCTTGCAGAAAGGAACCCACTTTTTAGCAAATTCAGAGGTCTCAGAAAGGGCTTCAAAAGTTAGCATGGCAGCACCATCATCTGAGACATAGCATGCCACTCTGTCAACGGGATAATCTACCGCAAGTATTGACAGAACAGTGTTTGCTGTGACAAGTGGAGGTTCCTTCATAGGATCAACTGTACTAACAAATATGTCTATAGCAGCCAAATCAGATTCCTTCCCTTCTTTTTCATACCTAATTTCAAATGCCATAGGTAAAAACATGACATTACTAATACATATATGTAAATATATATAGATATATATATAGATATAGATACAGATATAGATATAGATATAGATATATGTAGATAAATAGATAGATAGATATATAGATTAATTGATTGATTGAGAGGGAGGGGGGGAGAGTACCTCAATTGCAATCGATCAAGGTATGTTTCTCGCACAATTGGATACCATTTTGGGAACTGATCTAATATCCAGGATACGGCAAACCATATCTCACAAACTACTGATGTTAACCACAATCCATAAGCATCTTTGACTGGATGGAGAATTCTATAGTGAAAAAAGAGGCCAAGAACTGCAAGCCGGAGTAAAATTATCATTCTGTAAGGATTTATCCTGCTGGAAGAGATTGGTAACTTCCTTGAAAGTGGCTGCCTCCCCTCATCCATCCTACCAAACCAGCAAAATGTTTATTTTTATAATTCAATCTTTTCGTTCCAGCTAACTGAAAGTAACCAAGAGGAAATGAAAATAGAAGTGGCATAACTCACAGAAGACAGAGAAAGCTGCTAATGAAAACTATAACAAAAGTTTGCCAAGAACAATAATTGATGAATGGATGAATACAAAGTTCATAAGGAGGATACTGTCGCTCTTGCTACATTAACATTCTTAGACATAGGAAATTTCCAGCTAGTAAATCCTAAATCATGGATATACAATGCTGGCAGAAGCCTAAAAATATTTTTTTGTGTTTGTCTTCGAAGAAATCTATTTAAAAATACTTATATAAGCAGTAAAACTAAAAGCAAAGGGTGAAGTCTGGAAAATAACGTCCTAAGTTTATTCAATAACATGGCCTTTAGAGGAGCCAATTGTTTAGCCATTCAATGAAGGTGTTGCATCATATATGTTTTCTCATATTCATTTCCAGGTGTGATACCACAACAGTACATTCATCTCAATTCTATTCAAACGATTATGCATTTTTTTTTCCAAACATCGGTAGAATTCATTAGCAGGAAAAGGAAAAGGGAGCATAAGGACAAGCAAACATGAAGACCATCACTTCACCATTGTGTCCCATGGTTTATGACACAACTAAGAAGATAAAAGAGCTTTCTTATGGTTCCTGTTCTATTTAACATGTTGATTTTATAGCATCATAATATATGAAGGAAATAAATTTTCAGGGCTTAACTTGGTTCAAGTATAGGCATTACTTACAAGAACAATTTCATCATGTTACAATACATACCAAGATTGGTCATAAAGAGAAATTCAATGGATATCGAACGGGAAATGGCCTCAAAATTCAAGTGCATTAAGAGCTCCACTAAAACCCAGTCCACCAAATATTGATCAAAAGTTCAGATATACCTGTCTTATTGATTTTCCTTATTCTTGTTCTTTCTCTGTTTCCCACTGTAATTACCAACACTTAATGTTATTATGATTACTTCTCTCTGGATTTTCCGCTACTTCCCTCCTACACAATTTATCATCAGCTCTTTTTCTAACTGTTCGTAGAGCTTTTTTTAAAAACCAAATAGTTCTAAAATTAGTGGTTGACGAAGGAACAGATAATATAAGGAAATTGTTATTGTTTTAGGAACAACAGCAAGATTTTTCTTAAATGATTACTACTGTACAGCGAGAACTTTCCAAAAGAAATCACTCTTCAGTGTGGGTTGATCTAAAGTGTTTATTTGACACATCCACATTCTAATCAGAGTTGCAGTTTCCTTCTCATGCCGCATCTCTCCAACATGAGCCAAAAATAATTAGCTTATTTTTTTTCTTTAAAATTTAGAATTTATCGGCCATCACATCTTAAAATTACTGCTCATACAATTTCAGTAGTCAACTCCGCATGTAAGTGAAGACTCACCTTATATATTTTCAAATGAAAGAAAGAACCAAAGCAACTCTATAAAGTGAAAGCTCTAATCAAGTCCTTGAAAGGAAACAAGAAAAAAGTTCAATATGACATTACAGGGTTGAAAAGTTGCACCTACATGGGCAAATCAGGATCATCAAATCCAGCTCCACCACCCTTTCCACCTTGATGCTCAACAACCTGGAGTTTTTCACCCTGCTTCTTCTTCCACTCCTCCATTCTCTCCTTCCATGCAACTGTACCATAGCCATACACAGCCAAGTCCTTTTTGGGATCCATTGCCCTTGGTTGCACTGCAACACCAACAGAACTATGCATTAATCAAGTGAAAGCAAGTGCAACAAACCACAAAAGATAATTGCTAAGTTCATCCAAACCACAAAAGATAATTGCTAAGTTCATCAAACTTACAAGACATAGAAGAATCAGGAAATGACATTGGATGGACCCGCTTTCCACGAAAAGAGGGTATAATTAGGGCATGTTTGTCAGAGGAAATGCCAATATCCTACACCATTTAGAGTCATATTCATGTCAAATGAATAACCAAAATACTAGTTTCCACTCAAAGACCAACCGTCATTTATGAGATAGCGAAAACATAAACCAATTGCAAATTATTATCAAGAAATAATGAGGAATAAATGTCAAACGACTTGGTACATTTAAGTCACCTCTTCGCCATATGTCAGAAGTGGAACCTCCCGAATTACAGCAGTAGAATCCAGCTCTGATGCTGTAGAGAAACCTGGAACATTAGACTGGGCACCATGGCCATTGTTAAGGCCATTGGAGTGAATAGCATCAGCAATATGGTGAGGGTCTCTACTGTCATAAGCTCCAATATCAAATTCATTGTCTAAATCATCTGTATCCTCCTCTTCTTCATCCCCTTCAACTCTTGGACACCCTATTAGGGATAACATATTTAGCTGTTTTGAGCATATCACAAAGTTAATCACATACTTATCAATTGATACGCACAATGCAATGAGGAGCATACCTTTGATGCGCTTGTACCTGGTTTTGCATTGAGGGCAGGCTTGATTGCCTTCTCTTCTTTCATATTCATAACAAGGTCTACAAACAGGGAATGCACATTCATTGCAAGCAACAAATGGCTCCCCACCTACTGTAATCTCTATCTCATCCCCACAGATCTGACAAATCTGCCCACTCAGTTCTTTAACCGAGGTCACCTAGCAGGGTTCAAAACGTAAATCTATATGAAGCAGCAAAGATGAAGGGGTTGATGAAATTTCAACAATTCATTCTACTAGGAGAATTAGCAAGTTGCAAAACTTTGATGCAGTTTTGTCGGTGGCCTATGGAACCTAGAGCTGAAGGGACAAATTAAGGAACTACCAAAACATTGAGCAGGTGAGAGGAGTTGAGAGATACATAACATTCTGAAGGAATATGATACTCTGTCTGGTTTTAGACAAAGAAATAAACAACAACAAACTTAGGGATATGTAGAGAGCAGAAAAGAGAGGCAGAAGTACACCAAATGGTAACCACAAGGGGGTGTTGAATCAATATAAGCATTTCACCAACTAATCTGAAAATAACCCACCTAACTGTAAACGAAAAATGGGCACATACATAATGCAGATGCAATCAGAAGAAATAAAATGTCAAGGGCCTCAAAATCATCGAAGTGAAGAAAAATATTAAAAACAATAATTTTAGTAGCACTTACTCTCGCAGTCTCATCAGCATTGATGAGAACAAACTCATTTCTGTTGTGAGAACCTGCAATGAGTCTCCCTTTGGTCTCCATCAGGCCACAGAGGAAAAAAAAAAGGCCTTAGAATTCAGCTCACAATCTCAAACTCTCTTTCTTCTTTCTCAGTATCTGTGAAAATCACTAAAAGTACCCACCGTTATCTCCATCACACTCCTGGGTTTAGGTTTACCCTTTCTCTCAGGCTCCCTCTACAGTAAACGCCAACAAGACATTGTAGAGCTCAGTTGAAATGGGACAGAGTGAGAGTAGGAGAGAGTGAGAAAATAAAGTAGAAACAGGAAAGGAATTCAGAATTGTCAATCCATATCCAGAAAAAACTAAAGAAATGGGTTGAGACTGTTTCAGAATGGCTGTTTTTTGCTTGTAAATGATGCTTTGCTCGATTCTTTTCTTCAGAGACACCCAGCTTTCCAGCATGTGGGTTCTCTCCCTTAAACTACTTTGTTTGTCTATGACACAAATGAAGCCATAAGAGAACAGTGAAGAGTTAACCACTTGATCTATATACAGAGTGTCTGTGACTGTGTTTCAATTAAATTATGAATACGTGTGTCATCGTCCATGTATAGGATTATAGAGTTTGGTGAAAATGACAATTTTAATAATGGTGATGGTGGCGGCAGGGCCAGTGGTCGTGGCCCACCATGCCTATCGGTGGCTGCTGAGGGGGTGATGTTCAAAGGGTAATTGCGTAACTGTAGAGTAACGTGATGCGTCACTCTCTGAGTTCACCTGAGCCTCGTTGAATGGAAGTCAGACTGTGTCATGTAAATTGGTATTAAGCTAAAACACTAGAATTGTTAAGAAATCTACTAATACTGTGCTTATTAACAATTCTTAAAAGGTATAATGATTTATACTAATAACGCTTTAAATATGATAAGCAAGATCAATCAAACAGGATTCATTGGTTGCCGACAAGACTTTGGGGATATGTTGAACTCTCTATCCTAAATCAAAACACTATACCAGACTACGAACTCCAAAAGCTGACCAACAGCCTCGTGTTTCTCTCCTCGGTGGACACATCTACGAATGATTTGATACACATACGTAGATATAGCTTCATTGTTTCCTCCTCCTACCATGCGTAGCTGGATATTGCTCACTTCGTATAAAATCTGACGACAAGTTCCAAGTACATGTACCGAACCCATATGTAACTCATATTGCATTATACTAACAGAAGCTTATCGGAAATAATGAATAGACTAATACAGTTGGAGTTGATGAAACTTGGCAACGAAGAAAAGCCTTTTAATCTGCTATAGACACAAAACTATGGAAAACCATGTTATGCAGGTGCTAAAAGGTTCCAACTTTATAGTTTATACTTCCTCTGCTTTTCAATAAAACGATTGTAGCATCAGAAATTAGAATCGCATGTTACATCTTTTATATGTTCATCTTAACTAATCACTGAGACATGAAATTGATATTACAACAGAAGCACTTTGAAAATTTCGGCCGACAACAATGACTGATGTCGGTAATGACAAATTTCTATCCAGTACAATAATTATACTTAAAACCCCAAATTCTTTAGAACCGAAACCGACAGAGCAACCAATGCTTATATGAACATGATAAGAATTCCAAGGTAGATGAGTGTACAGGAACGCATCACATGCTCATAGCTTGTGTTTTAAAGATACGGTACTGAAGATATATAGTTAAAAGACTCGTCCACGTACAAGTGGGATTGCGCAGAGCATTAGATGCTTCTTTGACGGGATACTGGCCTGTCATATTCTGCCCTTTTTGGATCGAGGGAAAACCTGCAATGTCTGATCATCATTGATTGGTTCTGCAGCATCCCGCATATCTCCTACCGTCTGGTTTTTGCAGCAATTACAAGACGTAGACAGAGTTAGTTGCGGAGTCCTTACATTATTTTAACATACCCCGCCACTAACTCTGACAATTTGCAGTTAAGTTAATGGACAACGAGTATATTCCAAACTGATCAATCGATGATTAATGGAGTAGGCCAAACCATAGGTGTATAATATTATTATGATTCCTTCACGTTTAGGTCCTACAATTATCTAACCCAAATTCATAAGTATGATTAGGTGATTTCACCGTATGTTGATAAGCAGATGGTGACGAAACTGCAGATGGCATATCATTATCCCGGTGCCACTTGGCTTAGACTAATTTAATTTATATCGTCGGTAGCAATTGGCGGCGACAGTAAGGGTGTCGAGAAGTACACAATTTCTAGTTCTCCAAAAATGAGGACACTACTCTCATTTTTGACTACTCGCTACGTTCCGCTCTCAAAAGTACTGTTGGTCCACAAGGCACCGACGGCTCTTTCATGACATTGTATGTAACTTCATTTGAGTGCTAGCCTTGATAGAATTTTATCATTATCGTGGACTCGCATAATAAATATAATTGTGTACAAACTCTGATTAATTTGATGTCAATAGTAATTCTCTCTTTAACGTGTCATTGGGCCTGTGTTCATGGGCCTGCTATGATGGGTAGGCTTGGCCTATTTATTATAAAGCACAGAAGGCCCTACTGTTAGCCAACCTTTAAATACAGTTGTCCCATTGAAAACTGTACGTGTGCTTTTGCTAATCAGGTTTGAAATAACAGTAGTAAATCCTTTGCATATCAATCACATCGTTTCACAGAAAAATACAATGGATTCAATGTTTCCTCAATTTCCAAGTATTTATTTATCCAATTATTGAATATGGTATGTTACAATTTAGGGTTAAATTAAATGTGTTGATTAATTATGAAATTAATCTGCAAATTTTGCGTTCAATTATCTTTCAATCCCGACATTAAAAGAAAATGTCTAATACAATTAACCTGGGAACTTTTTCCAAATACTCAATTCACTTTACAATTGTGCTTTTCCATATGACTATGATGCTTCTAGCGGGCAAACACTTGGAATAAAAGGAATGTTGAAAAGGTAGAAACAATAATTGTCGTGAAGAAGAAGAAGAAGAAGAAGAGGCAGGATGAAAGGGAAGGTGGGGAATGTTTGAATGTTGTGCTGGGTTTCTTTTGTGCAACTCAACCTCGGCTTGCACTGTACATTATGTCCCATTCTTTTTCTGTTTTATTTGAGACTTTGGGCCAGTGATTCTGTGTCCTTGGCATGGTTTCTCCTACAGGTTAAACAGTCGAGAATTCCCTCTTGTAGCAAGCTGAAAAGTTCAAAGTTAGCTTGATTGTTCTTGGACCTTTTTCATCATGACAGCTTGTGGCATTGGCACTTACATTTCTGTACTTCCAAGCCATTACAATGGTTTAAACTCTGGTCACTGCTATCCTTACTTCTTACTCTTCAGATCCTTTCCCCTACTAACAAATCTAAAAACTTGTCAAATCAATTGGAAAACCAAAGTGTTAATCATATTAGATACGTTAGTTGTTGACGAAAGCGCTTTCTTACAACTTTTCTCCCAAGAGCAATTATTATTGCAGCATTTCTTTAAGTTTCAGAATCACTAATTAGGAGGCATGACCCTGAAAGCCATTCTCACCCCTTTTCCAATAGCTTTGGATGCTCAAATCTTATTTTTAACGCTTCATATCATTGTCCCTAAAGAAGAAATAATGGGTTAGCACGGCACGTGTGTGTATGAGAAAAAAAGCATTGCTCTCTGTCAAGCTGCATGGGGTCCAGATTCCGTCGGTAGAAAGCGACCGTGACCATGTCACTTTACACGTCGGTGTCTTTTAGTCGACGTCACTCCATTTCTGGAGTGATGGCTTTTGTTTGGACTTTAGAATTTTCCAAATCTGAAAACTTGCCAAGTGTTATATGATCTGTTCGAATTTGAGAATACGTAAGGATGGAGTCAGACTCAATTTTAAAAAAAGATCGGGAGCTAATATCTAAATGTAAAAATATTTAAAGAGAGACTACCTATATTTGTAATTTTAAAAATTTTAATTATATAAGTAATTTTAAAAAAAATATTTGAAAGGGGAAGCCATGACCCCCCTCCCTCAAAGCATGACTCCGTCCCTGAAAATACGACTGTTATCAGAGTTTGCAGTGAACGAGGCAGAACGTCCTAAAAGGATTGGGTGACTCTAACGAACCCCAATTGTGGGTTAAAATTACATAGAGCAATAGATGTGTTGGCTAGCTTGTCACTAAGGTTTAACGTTTTGTTGTTAGTGTAATTTATTTTGATATTGTGCCTATCGGATGTCAACGTATCTTATTTGAGGATATGTCAGAGAATCTATTTCTCTAAATTTTTTTATAATTTGCTCTGGCAATTTCTCTTTAATAAAAAAATTACATAGAATGTTTACTCAAAATATGAATATTACTAGACATTTAAACAAAATTTATACTTTTTGACAAAGGTAAATCAGGGTCAGTCAATCGGTTTGGTCACAACCTAATAAACATTATATGCATGTTCATTGAGCAAATTGTTTGGAAAAACAAAAAGGTATATTGTGGCTGCTGGGATTCGAGCCCAGGTCTCCACGGCCACAACGTGGAATTCTTACCACTAAACTACAGCCACAAGATGTTAACGGGAATGGGTAAGAAAGGAAGACTAACTAATAACATTATCCAGTACATGATTGTCGCGGTGATTTGGGAAAACCAAAAAGTAGATGCAATTATGGCAACTCGAGAATCAGTGCCAAATCTTCATTTACATTCGTCTCTCACTTTTCTTGAGTGCTAAAAAGCAATCACTTTAGTGCATAGAGAACGTATCATTACCACACTCCATCAGATACAGAAACCATTTCAAGCTTTTTTGGACGGGAGTTCCAATACTCTAACTTTGAGGAGGAAAGTTTTATCTTAGCCCAAGCCCTGGTGTGTACATTTGAATATTGCTGTTGTCCTGTAGTGGTCATCGCACTGTGTAGGGGCTTAGGTCAGCCAGCAGCTGAATTGACAGACCCAAGCCCATTTATAAAAGCCTCCAAAAAGCTTGAGAGCAGGTTGAGGTGCATCTGAACTAACCGACTTCTGAAGAGAGCAATTGGGCAATCATGGAGATTTTTACACATTCTCATTGGCTTCTGCTTTTGCACCAACTAAAACTCCTTTCAGTTTTCACCAATAATTACAATTTAATATCTTCATGTTCCAAAAAAGAAACAGTCAGGTAGTGAAGACGAAACACATAGATAACATCCTGGCTTTTCAGTGATCAACATGTTATCTTCAGTTTGCCTTCTTGTATTCCACCATCAATTATATACATGTAACGTCACTAACCAACCCCTACATAAACCCTTGGCTCTCTTAAACCCTGCACTACTCGCATCTCTCTTTCACTTTTTACACATATATCAAAAGAAAAGGCTAAAAGATAAGATGGCTTCCTCTACTATCAACATGTTATTTCTCATTGTTCTTTGTGCATCAACGATAGACTCCATGGCTAATGCACGACCGGCTCTAGGACTGAGCTCCAGCCTGGTGGCAAGACTGAAACTAGACGACGAATCGCCAACTTGTTGGGAGTCATTGATCCAACTTCAAGCTTGCACTGGTGAGATTATTCTTTTCTTTCTCAATGGCGAGACCTACATCGGCGACAGTTGCTGCCATGCCATTCGCACCATTTCGCAGCTGTGCTGGCCCGGTATGATTGATACTCTGGGGTTTACTACGGAGGAGGGCAACATTCTTGAAGGTTATTGCGTCGCATCTGAAAACTCTCCACCACCAACACCAACAATACCATCTCCTGCTTCTACTAAAGTCGTTGCCAAGGACCATAACCATGAGTAGAATCCAGTGCATGGTATCATTAATACAACAAAAATAATGAAACAATTAATAACTCGTCTATGTCATCTCTGATTTGGCTGCAGTTTGGGCCTTTTCTGTCATTAAATTTGTAATTGCAGGTAAATCGATACATGCCATCTTTATACTGCTATAAGAGCATTCTTAAGTTATTGAAGTCATTAAGCACCTTCCAGGTCTAAGCACTCAAAGGTTATTAAAAATTCATAGAAACGATAAGGAGACAACAATGGCATATTGAGTGTGACATCCAATTCACATCTTAAGGGGGTGCATAATTATTAGTATCTTTTGTTTCAATCTCTCTCACTATTTCTATTTTTGTCTAATAGTATCAGTAACCATACCTTGGTCAATCAACCATATCTTGGTTAACTATATAAAACTGATCTTTATGATTAAGAGTATGAAAATAATGTCACGTGGATCCAGGAGTGGTTCAACTGGTGATGGTGTGATTGGACATCATTTCTTTGTAGCCATAGAATCTCTGGACAACTAGCCAGTTTCACAATAAAAGGAAAGGTTTTGAATTGTAAGCGATTATGATAATCTCAAGGAAAGTTCCCTTGTGAAAGCATTTAAAGGTGGCCCAATAATATGAAGACACGTAATCCCATAATACAGGATGCAATTTTCTTAACTTTGGGTACCATTTTGTAATTTATTTATATTTTAGTACAATTCTTTGTAATTTTGGTGGAAATTGAAAAAAATAGTAGTAACCAACCATCAAACAGGTTGGATTATTATTACTTAACAAGAAGATCCACACAAGAGATAATTAACAACAACCATCTGCCCGAGTAAGAACAGGCTGAAAGCTTCACTCAAAACCCCGGAGTTCATACGTAGTCACTGGCTGAAACAGAAATACAAACTTATAATCACAATAATAGCTTCAAAAACTAGAAGAGATGGTGGTGCTTCTTTCCATGAGCCTCGTCATCCTCTTTCTTGGCTTCTTTCTTCTCATGGTGCTCGTGGAATGCGTACCCACCCGCTCCGACCGCCATCGCGGCAGCAACCTCCTCCTCTACCTTGTGCTTGTGGGCATGCTCAGGGTCCTTCTTCGCCGCATGCTTCTCGTGCTGACGATCGAGAAAAATATAATTTGTTTAAACATTTGTACATATCTAGTATCTATTGTTTAGATCAAGGGGATGTTTCGCCCGTTAACAACTCAACTTCAACTTGAATGATGGGTGGATAAAATTTTATCAAGATCAAGTATAGAAAAAGGGAAGATAATCACAATTAATGGATGATAAAAGCATGAAAGATAGATTGATGACTAGTAAATTACCAAAGCATAAGCACCAGCAGCGACAGCGCCCATCTCGCCAAGATGCTCGAGATGTTTGTGGTGCTTCTCCTCCTTCCTGTAGTCAACTTCACCGCTAGGCTCCTCGCCTTCCTTCTTGTGGTGGAAGAGGTGGTGGTGGTGCTTCTCTTCTGCCATTGGTCTGATGATATAAGAGAACTGAGCAAAGCAACTGGGAAAGGTGTATGTGTGTGTCCAACAGATGTTACCTTACGGCACCATTTATAGGCCAAGAGGGTGGGGATTTCAAAGGCAACTGGTAGTTTCAAATAGGTAACAGAAATCTTATAAAACAATTTGTTGTTTATGACACACAAAGACTAACAATCAATCGGTAAATAAGTCAAACTGATTTGGTCTGTGTAATCATAAAATTTTTTCAACCATCCAATTTTTCAGTTTAGTTTCATAAAATTTTTTAATTTTTTAGTTTAATTTTTAATTTTTTGGTTCGATTTAATTTTTTAATTTTTATTGTAAAAAATTGATTAAATTAATTAATCAGTCAATTTTGATAAATTAATAAGTTTTTATATACATGAATAAATCAATTAATTTCTTTTAACTATATATTTTTCAATTAAACTTTAAATTCTTCAATCGATAAATACAATCTCTTTTAATTATATTTTTAATTCTTTAATTTTATTCATATTTTAGACGATTTTATGATATTCTAATACTTCCTTGTAAATTTAGCTGGTTCAGTTTTTAAAATATTATTAAAGATATATATCTTTGGAGAAAGAGAAGAACAGAAAAAATGATTATTAGTTAAACCTATCTACCAACGAATCCAGTGACTAATCCCTTCGCTCTCAAATACATCAACCATCAAGACCTCAAGTTCAAACTTCCCATTCAACATCATTCTTCCTAAAGCTCATAACTTCTACTTCAATATCCAATTCATCGCACAAGCTATCCAATCTCAAAGATAACATTCTAACACAAGCAATACAAGCTACAATTTGCAAACTCAACAATTAGACTATACACATCCAACATATTCAAATTGAACATCATATAATATTACAAAGGGAATTTATCAAATTCTCATTTCATTTCTCAAATCAAATGTAGTTCAAACAAAGCTTTAATACATTTTGACATTTCATCAAGTCTCAATACATACAAAGATTACAAAGAATGATCAATGCTCACTATGCTACTCAACTATCCAAAAGTCTAACTAATCTCTTGAATTTGATCCAAATGTCTTGCAAGGAGTTACTGGCTTTCTCGATCTGCACCTGAGGAGGGGAAAAATGATGGGTTGAGCTTCGCAGCTCAGTGGCTAAACCATTTATAGCCATTGGCTTCGAGCCACACAAACAACCAAATACATATGCATACAAGCATGTATAGAGACATACATACATCAATGATAATTCAACATTTACAAAACAATTAACATTGCATAATTCAATTCATCATCACACATTTAACACCATTCATTGCAAAACAAGCTTAGTTCACCCAAATGCAATGCACACTTCAATGGCTTGAGGGTTCCGTGAACAAAACGACGAAACCGAAGTT
>JAOSBP010000002.1:8691410-8705524 GCA_027563825.1 Erythroxylum mucronatum | reverse complement strand
CCAAAGTCAAAGATCGAACCTCTGATCTTTGGTTAATGGTGAATAAGTCTCTTACCACTCAACCACACCATTTGAGTTTCATCTAATTTATTATTTACTTAATTGAAACTATATAATATATATTGAATGTCACTAAGGTCTTTTATATTATTCTTACGTCATATATGTATAAAATATTTTGATAAATGAAGAGATAATCCTATCCAATAAGGCAATAGTGGAATTTAAGAATTAACTTCAAAAGTCATAACACGATTAGCAGCACGACAAGACACGTGTCTCTAACCTAAACCTACTCAATGTTGCTGGAACGGAAGTTACTATTTGAGGCAGAGTTGGAGTTGGCATATTCGAATCTTAGTTGACGGAATATGCAAATTTAGGTAATAGTGAAACGAATGTGAATGAAGATCTCTAGTTGGTCTTGTGAATATATGATAAGATAGTTTCAAGTTACACGTGGAACGTTGCTAGACACACCCACCGACCCTACATCAAGGATTCCCACAAAGCATAGGCACTGCACCAGTATCGACTTCGTTTGGGTGTTGCTACTTGCTAGACACATGCACCCACCGACCCTACACCAAGCATTCCCACAAAGCATATGCACTGGCAGCACTGCACCAGTATCGACCTCGTTTGGTTCGTGCCAGATCCTTATTGGGTGGTAGACTTAGACTCTCGAGATCGTAAGAAAAATGTACATAGTCAATCAATGAACACGTAGGTGTGCAACTCTACCACGAGAAATAATTATATGAAATATAAAATTCGGAATTAAATATATTATACTGCAACTGTATCGAAGATACGGTTAATATTTTGGCTCCCACATCTTCAACAAACGTTCCTTAGGGAGAAAGAAAAGGACCCTTCAAAACTAACATTCCTCATTCATACGGATTGCCCGGGGCTTCTAATTAAATTATGATTATATATAATTAAACATTGACATCCATCTTTTGAAAGGGCTAATTGGAAAGAAAATGATGTATGGCATGGGCAGCAAACGAGTGGTTACAGTTAATTAACAACGTCAGTCTTACAATGCATATGCAAAGACAGCTTGGTGAAGTTAACGATGGACAATGTGATGTCCGAAGTCCAAAGCCATACTTATGAAGACAAATAAGTCGTACCACTTCAGAACGACTACATGAAGGTTATATCTATTACATAAAGGTGGTAAATGTATAAAATACTTCCTCGAGTTTAAAATAAAAGTTAGAGAAACTTTTTTCATGCGTATTTATAATTTTATTTTTAAAATTACTTTTTAATTTCTCACATTTTAATTACACAGATTATATTTTCAAAATATTTTAATATAAAATTAATAAGGGTACATCAAATATTTCGTTAACTTTTTTAACAAGAACGACTTTTATTTTAAATAAAAGAGAGTATGTATTTTTTATTTATTTAATTCTTAATAAATTTGTGCTGTAAACGTATATACGTAAAGTGGAGACTGGAGAGTTAGCGGTTAAGAATGTATAAAATTCACAGAAACCAGAAGCATTTATTATACATAACAAAGCAAAGAACCTCTCAAAGATCACGCGCAGAGCGGGAGTGAGAGAGAGGTTCAACGTGGACAGAAGGGAAAAGCTTTTAGAAAAATACACTCCATCACAAGCTTAAAGCACAGTGGCGCCACCCCATGACCATGACGCCCAACATATACATACATACGCACAGTACATAATATGATTAAAAACTTAAAATAAATGGTGCTTCTTCTTTCCATGTGCCTCCTCCTCATCCAAATAAATGGTGCTTCTTCTTTCCATGAGCCTCCTCATCCTGTTCCTTGGCCTCTTTCTTCTCATGGTGCTCGTGAAAAGCGTATCCTCCAGCTCCAACTGCCAGGGCTGCCGCGATCTCCTCCTCCGTCTTGTGCTTGTGTGCGTGTTCCGGATCCTTCTCTGCCTTGTGCTTCTCGTGCTGAAATGAAACTTAACACGGTTAGAAACGAAAAGGAACACTTGGTATGCCAACTAAAATAGGAGTGATAATTAGTACTAATCTTGCATACAACAATTAGTATAAACAGAGTATTAATAGGAGAAAGAGAGGTATTACCAAGGCATAAGCGCCAGCAGCCGCAGCCCCGAGCTCGCCGAGGTGCTCAAGGTGCTTGTGATGCTTCTCCTCCTTCCTGTAATCAACCTCAGGCTCAGTAGGTCTACCCTCAGTTGCATAAGCAGCAGTGCCTCCAGAGTACTTGTTGGTCTCTGACTCCGAGTATTTAGCGGTATCAGAGTACCCAGTGGTATCAGCGTACTTGTTAGTTTCGCTTTCAGAGTATCTACTGGGATCAGAATACCCAGTAGTCTCAGAGGAGTAACGGCCTGCGGTATCAGAGTAGGCAGTAGTCTCGGAGGAGTATCGGCCACCGGCGGTATCAGGATAACCAGTGTCCCCAGAAGAATACTTGTTGGTCTCAGAGTAACCAGTGGTCTCAGAGGAATATTTAGTAGTTTCGGAGTCAATGGGCTTATCCTGGTCGTCTTTGTGATGGTGGAAGAAGTGGTGGTGGTGCTTGTTCTCTTCGGCCATGGTGGTGATGAAGAAGAAGTTGACAATAGATGATCAGAAAGTTTAATGATAGCTGGTTGGAGTAACGCCATTGGGATGGGAATGAGTGCTATTTATAACTGACGGAAAAGGCTTGGTCACATATTTTGTTAAAAAAGAAAATTAATACATGGGCCTTCGTAGCGGTGACACATCCTTTTCTATTCTCTATTTACAGATAAGGAAATTAAAATTATCCATAATACGCGCTGTCGTTTAATTAAACAAAACTATTGGTATTTGAGTTGATTTGTGCGTAAATTGCGCGGGGCTCTCAATGGCAGCAGACGTATGGACGAAGTCTTTCCTGGTCCACGGTCAAAGGTTAAAAGAATAGCAGTTCGCAAAGGGCTCGCCCAGTAGCATTCATAACATCTATTTTCACGCCAAAATGATGAGTGATCATCTTTTCCTGTTGCGACGGCGAACAGATCTTCTGGCTCCTTATTTTAGCCTTAATCTGTCTTCTTTTGATCCAAGCTATTTATTTATGTGGGATCCACATAATTGAATGGTTTGGATCAAAAAGGGACAGATTAGGACCAGAATAAAAGGGACAGAAGTTTTCAGCTCGTTATGATGACATCTTTTAATACACATATATATTAATAATTAATAATTATAGATTATTATAAAATTTTATCTAAGATTAAAAATGATATAATAAAATTTTAAGTTAATGGGCATAAATCATCTAGTTAAGTATTTGTGTAAAAACCTAATAAAATTAAGACCAACTATTATGTATATAAATAAGGTCACATGCTCAAATCATAGATCAATCTCTTTATAAAAATTATAAAAAGTAAATTGCATAAATTTATGACCTTTTTTCGAACCTCGTAAAAAGGAGAGTCTTGTGGGATACATATAAGTAACATTATTATAAAGCATATTCTGTTATTAAAAAGAATAATCAATCTACGAGCATCTCTTAAAAAAATGAAATCAAGTATGTTGTCATATTGAAAAGAACATAAACAAATTTATTAACAAAGTGGGCATTTGTACAGATATTTTTCAGTGGCTTTCTGGCTATTATTCGTTCACGTCCACGCGTCTCGTCCCCCACACCACACCTCACGGTCCTCACCTCTATACTTTTTTTTTATTAAAAAAAATCAATAATCAAAGCAACTTAAACCTTTGTTTAGATTAAAGGAAAGCAAGAGAAAAGAAAGGACGGGAATTACATTTCTTTTGGTTTCTATTGTTTGGACAAAAATAAACAAACGGAAAGGGATGAAATAAAGAAAAATATGAGAGAAATTTGGACCAAATATATTTCCCACCAATTAGTGAAAAAGGAGAAAAATTCAAGACAAGATAAGCCTAATATAAAGTAAATTACTATTGTATCCTTATTAAATCTAACAAGTAAAGATAAACAAGTTCTATAATCAAGGGCATAAAGATCTTACAAAATTCTCTTTCATTCAATTCTCTCCTTTAATAAATTAGGAAAACAAACAAGAGAAAAAAAATCACATTTCTCTTCTATTCTTTTTTCCTCCATATTTCCTTCCCTTTCCTTATACAAATAACGATCCAAAGGAAAGCAAGAGCCTCGGCCCTCGCTCCCCATAATTTATGTTTGAAGTAATCTCGTAATTCAACATTTTAATATAATATTACAACTAAATTGACATACAAAAATGGCAAGGAAGTTGAGGGAAGACAAAATTAATCGTACACAGTCATAGGAATGTTAAATCTATGATGATTGGAGTGGACGGTGATTTGAATGTGGGGTTACTAACTTACTACTTACTGCTGCTCCCTGCCCAGTGCTAGGTGTCGGCAAAGAGACGAGAAAAGAGATATTATTTCCTTTTCTTTCTTTGATAAAATATTGTGATTTGGATAACTTCCACAACCTTTAACTGTCTTTCTGGTCGGTAGGTCCCGTCCCTCAGCTCTTCTTTATCATGACTGTTTTTAGCCTTTTGTCAAATGGAAAACCAAACACATCTCTCACTTGCGAGCCACTCCCCCAGACCTATACTTTATAATTTATATACCACCGGGAATTCATTTCTTTTTATTTATAAAATAATATCAATTTTACTTATGTATTTATGATACGCTGTATGAGCGTTTAATTTGTTAAGAAAATATTTATGTGGGTATTATTGTTCCCCCTTTTCTGAAAATGCAAATCGATATCCTTAGAACACGTAATAAAACCAAAATGGTCGCAAAACGTGACAACATGGGTGGGTCAATCACTCGATCTTCATCCGATTTCAGATATTATTAGTCGTCTACTTTCTTTTCATTGGACAATGAAAGAGAGACCCATGATTCTTGGCAGTTAACATTACCAACCCATTATCAGAAAATTTTTAACAAGTGGAGGAAAATGAGTGACCCATCTCGTCGGCAAAGCATAATTTATGTCGACAGATATCAGTACCATGACTTAGAAACAGTGGGACCATAGTAGTTTGAGGGAGACACGTGGGTTGGCCAACTGTTGAAGGACGTGTCATATTAATTAGATACCACCACCGAAAGTCTACCCCTCCTTCCTTCCATAAGGAAACGCGTACATATCTACAGATTTAAACAAATTAATGAAATTTGAGATTTTATACGAGAAAGTTTCCCCCTTTCTTTTTTTGAGACTCCATAATAATGTATGAACATGAACATTAGGTAATGGAGTCATACGAGTCCCGGGGGAAACCGAGGTCGTGTGGGATGTGAAAAGGACAAGAGATGTGATCACTTCCAAACAAGTGGGGTTTAGGAAAGCCGACCATGCAAGTATGTATACTGTACATGCCTTGCTGGTAGTATTTTGGGACTATAAAATAATGCACACTTGATCGGTGACGGACCAAACCATGTTGTTCTGACGCTTGGAACCTCTCGTCATCAATCGGAGCCACGTGGTAAAATTTTACTTCACTTCTTTTATGTTTTAAGTTGAATATTTTCTATTCCTTGTCTAATTTCATCCGCGAAACTCCCAAGTGTTTTTTTATAAATTTTTGTCGAATTAGAAAATGACAAGGACGTTCAGGAAAAACACATTTTACTATGTTCGTAAATAAACTTAAACTAATTGCGAGTTTCGAAACTAAATTACAAAGAATTAAAAACTAATCCAAAGTGATAAAGATTCAAGAGTAGGGTTTTATTTAACCTCAATTGACATTTATATATCTAATTATCTCCGTTACTGATCTACATGCATGCATACGTTAGATGCAAGAGACAGAAACAAAGAGGTAAAATACCTGTACAGTGAATAACAGTATCTTCATAGTTTGAAGGCCGGCCCATTGTCCACAAGAAACAGACGGTAAAGGGTTATTGCAGATCCGTCTGTCTCCATATGCCCTGGGCTTGGTTTTTTATCTATCCACATTACCAAAAGAGGAAAAGGATTCACCAATGACGCTTTATATATCCTATGCGGCGCCATTTTAGAAACTAAGATCAATATGAACTCTGAAGGCCACCCACAAATGGTTAGTCAATAGTCATTTATCCTGTTGTAATAATTCTTCAAGTGTAGGGACGATGCCAAAAGCAGCTTGTCCTTTTACTTGGGACATTCATTTGTTTTCACCACAGTATAGAACACTACGAATGTGGGTGGTCCAATGAGAACTCTGACCATAACATATGCTTGACAAAAAACCTCCATACAGCAAGCAATGAACACCAAGCTGAAAAATATCCGTCCTTTCTTCCCTGACGTCATTCTGTACCTGAAATCTTGCAGTATTTGCCTTCATCTGAAAATCTGAATCGCTAAAACTGCTGAATATCTCATGACGCCCAAGATCAAAGGGATCTTTGAACAATTTCAAGTAGTAACAGCCTCCACTTAGCAAGTTCCATACTTTATGCAACAAACTAGTTATGCAATCAAGAAACTCCCTTGATGTTCTTTCAAAATCAACAAAATTGAAAGATAAAGTGGCTTGATATCTATCAAGAAATGAGCACTTGCGGCATTTATGTTTACCAAGATACAAAATGTTTAGGACAGGTAAATTCCGTTCTTCAGAGAAACTCCATTTGGAGCTTCTAGCAAGAGTTACTAAGGACTCTCCTGCATTTATCCAGAAATTTGCAGCAGGCGCAATGAGGGAAGCTTCATAATGAAAGAGATGATTAGTTGCAGCAGCAAGGAAAAAGGAGTAGGCCGCACTAATTCTGCTGAGGTGGAAACTGTCAAATTGATGGCCATTCAATTCAGAATAGAGAACCAATGAGTCACAAGATTGCATTTTATAGGCTGAAGCCAGTGTTATATATGCATTCAGAGCTAGATGGTGCAGAGGATGTAACCTAAGATTGAACTGCAAATTTCCTTCTCTGAACTTCAAGTGTTCATCAATGAGGCCAAATATAAGTACCCTCTCCAGCTTCTCACAGCAAATTTTGGCATCACCAACAGAGAGATATTCTGATATGACTTCATCTACGTAATCTGTTATCTTTACAACTGCTTTATCTCTACAAAAAGTGGAGTCTGAACTCAAGCTAGAATCAGAAAATTTTGATGAGCATAATTCCTACACGCCATGGTTAATATATGGTCAGGGTACTTATCAATAGAAATCATCCATCAATGAAGCTTCAACAGTATAAAAATATTCTATCCTACGTGCATTGACAGTAAATTCTTGCAAAAGTGTGATTTCTTGCATAGATTTAGAATTCTCAATTACTGGTTATTTTCTTTTCAGGAGCTTTGTTTGGATTACTTGTAGTTTTTCTTTTCTAAATTTAGATTTATCTTTTAAGGGTTAATAATTAAATCAGAGGTCTTCTTCAACAAAAATTAAATCAGAGGTCCTTTGCTATTAATTGAATTAACACCTAACAATTATCTTTCTGAGAAGACAATCAAAAAGCCACTGTTTAATCCTAGTAATCAATTGATTACCCCAAGCCAGTTGTTAACAAGTGTCTTCTCATAGGCATCTGTAATATTCAGCAGTGGCTCTCGTCACCAACAGCCAATGAGAGTCATCGGTCTACAGTTTCAAGGGACAATTGAGAACCGCAACATTACGGCCATTGCCTCCTCCAGGCTCCAAGCCGTATATGTACTTCAAAAATCCAACCTAAAATTTTCTTGCGTACAATCAACACCGAAGTAACAAAAAAGGTAGAACATTATGTGATAAAAACTTTTGTACTTCGGGATCACCTTCATCTTTAGTGCCATAAATTCTAGTTACAATCTCACCGCAACATCCATTGCTAAGAACATTTGTCTATGCATTCTCTTTCACCATCTAACAGAAGCAGGATACGATCATGAAAACAGGAATGCATGCGAAGTTGAAGAGAGTAAGAAATCTTACTTGCAAAGTAAGATCAACATAAGATGGGGGTGATGAATTGCATCGCACACAACAACAAAGAAAACGATACTTCTCCCACAACTCAGATTGCCTCACTGCCTATCAAAGTGAAGAAAATGGAGTTATTTTGAAAGTTGAATGAAGTGCCATGGACCTCAATAGCATCAATGGCGTTATCAATACCTTAGGCTGCAACAAGTCAGTGTATGCCACAGTCACCTTATCACCTCGATTAATCCTCTTGATACTCCTAACAATTATCCTTGGCCCATATCCTCCAGCAACAGCTGCATAGGGAGAGTAATTACCAGTAATAAGTATGATGCGGTTTATCCGACGACAAAGTGCAAATAATGATCAATAATAACAACCTTTTGGCAATTGAGTGTTGTCATATTCACCGATCTCACCCTGCAGACAATGTTCATATCGAAGTCGATATTACAACAATGTACACAAGAAAAACAAATTCTAGGTCATGAATAACTGAGCAAGCTATGGCTTCATACACTGGAGAGGACGGGACGCAATCGCAGTTTAGACTGGCATGGAGACAGGGTATTATCACGATGATGAGGAGGCGAAAACAAAAAGCGGTAACAAGCATTGGGAGAACAGTTGTGATTGATCCAAGAGAAATTGGTGTCGTAAACAGCAGCACCGAGAGAGCGCCCATCCTTATCCTGTACCTCAACGGCGTTGGTTAGCACCAAGCACAACGCATTCTCAGCCGCCTCCAAGTCCTCTACGTCCGCAATCGCCCGGGCTCCGGCACCAACATGCGCCGCAATATTTTCATCCTCCAAAAGGTTGTCCCGATTAGTCAACAAGCCTGATATCCTATCAGAATGGGAGGAGGAGGAGGGGAGAGAGTGGAGGAGGTGGAAGGCAGAGCGGACGTGGGAGTCGAGGTGGAGCGGGGAGGGAAAAGAGGCGGGGGAGGAGGAGAAGGAGGAGGAGCAGAGGCGGGAGCAGTAGAGGGGAAGAGAAGGGTGGTGGTCGGAAGGAAGAGGGGTATTAGGATTAGGGAGAGGGGAGAAGCAAGATGAGCAATGAGAGTGAAGGAATGAGTTGTGAAGGGCATACGCCAGAGGAGAGAGTGGTGGGGTCAGGTCTTCCCCTATTTCTATATCCTCTTCTGCTACCATCTCCATCTCCATCTTCAAGTTCAATCCTTGAGGATATTTCTTCTTACTTCAAATTTACAAATTATAGGAGCAGATGAATACAATTTTGTACTTGCCTTAAGACGTTTAACGACGATTGCATCCAACCTTTATAGGCTCTAACATATTATTAATTAGTTCAAAAAAATTATTAATAGTAATTATAAGCAAAATGGGCAGATTGAAATGAAAAAAATTAAAAATAATAATATTTAACTTATCAAGCTGTCATCGTAATCTGACAAAAAAAATTAAGTACAACTGCAGTGCATAAAAGAAAGGATGACTAGGACAATCTTCCAGCTCTTTCTACGTTCAACCTTGTAGACAATAGCTTCACCGTCGCAGGAATTGTTGAACCTGAGAGACGCGGAGAGAGTTTTTTAGGCCTCAGAAGACAAACAATTATTATAAACACTAACGAGAAAACTTAAGAAGTTTATATAAAATGCTTACAAAGATTATAGCTTCACATTCAATGAACTTTCAATGCGTTGAATGAGCTGATCTTTAGTCAAAGCACCCTCCTGAAGCAATGAAACCAAAAACTTTGTATCAGTAAATGCATGATTTTGCGTCGTAGCTGATACAAAATAGCAATTAAAAAGAGTGTTCTTGCATAAGAAGTTCATCTTCTTTAAGTTATTGAATCATAAAATGTACCAAAAATGCATCAAGGAATTAAAAGACTCTGATGCTGTGACTATGAACCTCTCCACCTATTGTATTCGCAGATTCAGAAGATAAAAGCTGAAACTCAATTTGAGCTATAGATGGAAGATTAACTTACAAAGCGATCACAAGGTTTGCCATCCTTAAACAAGATGAAAGTAGGCAAGGCTCCTATCTGGTACTTGTCAGCAATGTTAGGATATTTCTCGGTGTCAATTTTCACCAATTGCACTGTGTCTTTCAGTACAGCACTGACCTCATTGAGAATGGGAGCCATAAATTGGCAAGGCCCACACCTGCAAAAGGAAGTTTGGTTTAGTTACTCTTCAACTGAATTCCATTCAAATCCAAAGCATTCAAGAAGTTTAATATGACTGATTCCAATTTCTTGGATTAGCTTCACTACATGCCCAAAATCATAAATTCAGTTTGCACCATATTGTCTATAATGCTTGGAAGTTCTCATCCCTTCAACTGGTTGCAACATAAATTAGGCTCAAGTGTTAATGTCCAATGAGAAACGAACATTCTGATGAACTGTACAATATAATCCCAATGACACCATTAGCAATCAAAGACAAACTAAAATGTTTATTGCTTTGGTTTTGAGTTTAGACAAATATCTTATCCTTCCTTATTTCTATTTGCATTGTTAACAGTCCTTTGCACACAATTTGAGAAAATTTTGGCTCAGAAATGGTAAGGTCATTTCCTACAAAAAAGCATCCCTAAGATCAATTCCTTTACAATAACCACTATTAAAAAATTAAGTTTGAAAACAAACCATAATGCTAGGCTTCCCGCTTTGTGATGGTCAAAGAAGAGCCATCAATTATACGCAACTTTTCCTTTACATTTTATAAAGAGGCTGTTTACATGACTCGAATATGTGACCTTTTGGTCACAAAAGAATAACCTTAACAATTGCTCCAAAACTTGCCCTCTGTTTTCAGGGTGCAACATGAGAACTTCCTAGGAGTTCACCCATCGTATTGACTAGGATACTGTTACCCCAGTAACACATCTAATTCATTCAAAATGTAGTTCAATGGTACTTAAAGAGACTGTATCACAGAAACAGACCATTGCAATTTCCAATAGGAAGCAATAAATTATAACTAGAATCATCTAACTCATTGCAGCCTTTTCCAACTATACAAAGAGTATAGAAAGGAAAGCACATCAAAATGAAATAAAAACAGTTACCAGGTTGCATAGAAGTCGACCAATATAGGTTTGTCAGAATTCCCCAGCAACTCATCCAAACTGGAAAAGGTTTGCTTCTTTGCTGCAACCTAGGGTAATTCATTTTGAAAAAGAATCCCAACTAAGAGTCAATTAAAAGACATTAACCGTATTACTGAGAAACTAATAAATATATTCTCCAATAAACGCCACCACAGAATCCTCAATATGGCACCAATGAACATTACCCAAACCAGTGGAAAACATGAAGTGTAGAGAAGGAAGGTTTCATTACCAGAGGTAAAATTCGAGAGCTGGAGTGCGAGTAAAGCCCTACGTTCCTCAACTGAAAACGCCGAAGCTGTGCCGGAGGTAGCAGAGAAGATAAGGAAGATAATTTGGAGGAGTAAAACGACTGTGGCGTAGTCAAAGAAGGAATCGATGAGGAGATGGAAGAAATCGCCATTTCTTCTTCTTTCCTATAGTACAATACAAGATACGGATATAACACGGAATCGAGAAACAAGGCAAGAAACAAGTAAAAAAAATATCTGCTTGGTAGAAGACAAAATCGGGGAAGATCGACCTTGGCCGGCGTAGTTTTGAAGCGGTACCCGGGTTTTGATATGATGATGGTAAGAGCAGGACAATACGGTGCTCCAAGCTTCTGATGACGAGGACTAAATTAGTTAATCTGATGGTATGGATTTGCGTTTGATTGATAGGACAGCGGGAACTCAAGGATGGTTAGATTGAGCAGTGCACGTGGCAGATTTGGGTTTGCAAAGGAACGGAGGATTATTCTTCCAGAAATTTCGGGGAGTTCTACCCCACGCGCCATGCGTGCAGTACTGAACAGACTTGAGCTGCCCTTAATTAATCGACAACTTTTCAGCGGCAAATTCAACCATCAATTTTTAGATTAAAAGACAAAAATCACTACTCCTCTAGTAAGCCATACTTTAAGAAAACTCCCAAATGAGGTCATACAAGTGACTGCAACTGTAAAGCTGCACCAAATAACGAATCCAAATCTCAGATCGTATCTTACAACTCATTCTGCTATCAACGTGTAAAACATCTTTCATTGCTACTTTGGGAATAGCTGGATTATCCCCAAGACAACTGGCAACCTTGGACTGGTGATGACTGTTACACTAATTAGGTTTTAAAGACAATAGCCTTTAATACCCACCACAGTAACAAAGTGCCAGGAGATCATCCATCGCTTGTCCATGTAAAGGCCAGAATGACTATTGTAAGTGTTAGGAACATCGTTACACAAGAAAACACCCACATATACCTGTGTTGGCTCTTCTTCTGGTTCTCATTACTTCCCCATTCAATCTCCTTCAGAAGCTCTCTCACTTCATCCATGTCCGAGTCCTTTGCTGCTTGAATTAGTCTCCCGTGAATTTTCTCTAGTTTAACAAGTCTTCTAGTTTTTGATGAATTGTTACCTGGCCAGATAAAACCCGTCATTTTCCAAAGAAGAATGCCTACATATATGGCCACAACACAATCCACGGTGTAATGGTGGCGCTCCCGAATTTCTCTCTGAGCACTATGCATTACAAGTAACCATACGAAGGCTGAGCTATAACCTCCATAAGCTTCCTGCAATGATTCCCCATTCTAGGTTTAGATTACATTTGCAAGTAGTATCATTTGGTAATCGGTGTTGCATCATTTTGCCATAGAGTCATGCTGTAGACCAAGCTTATTTTAAGAGGTTATAATGAACAATGCAATTAAAAAGAATGATTAAACAAATTTACCGTCCAAGCCATAGCAGTCAGTACAGCAACAAGCATGTGGCCACTGTATAATAGGTCATTGCAGCCGCCTCCAGCTTTCTTCAGAACACTGTACCATGATCCATCAGCGGTATTGGGTCTCAAAAAATACATCAGAAAGCTCATTCGTCCCCAGTTTGGATGATAATCATTGGGGTATTGCCCATAGTCAGCTACAAAAGTAGTGAGCAAAAAGTTTTAGCTTCAAACTTCCAGGCAAATATCCTATATAAGATCAAAGCAAACCTCAACCAAAATGAACATTCATTATATTATCAGTAGTGAAACTCCACCGTGGGAACATTTAGACAAGCAGTCAGTTCTCTGAAAGACGCTAGCAATCAATAACCTAAACATATGTGGACATCCAATATTGTAAAAACTAGATTTGAAGTTAATAATGTAAATGAAAGGTGATAGAATATCTCATGCATGAATTAGCATATTCAAGAAATAAAACAGTTTCAATTGGGCCACCTGTATTATATATGTCTTAATCACAAAGAAAGAAGCCAAATGTTATTTCTTTTTTTTAAAAAAAACCATCTAACTTGTGAAGCTTAACATGGATCAACAATAAAGTCAGCAGCAAAAGAACATAAAGCTGACATCCAAAATGAATGCATGAAAGCAAAAAGCCTTCAGGTGAGACAGTTAAGGCCAGGGAAATAAGCATACCATAAGCTGTATCCAGGTTTATTACTTGACGAATAGCATTAGCATCTGAAGCATAAGGAACATAGTATTTCTGAGCCCAACGATGAGGATATGCTGGTACTGCAAATCTAGCTTCAGCACACCATGGCCGTGCTGATGGCAGAATTGTAGAAACAAAGGTTATGGCTCGAAGAAGACGGCCGATTGCCATAGTGAACATGTATCTTGCTCCTAGGCCCATGCCAGGAGCTTCTACGGAGTCAAATAGTACAGAGAATGCAAGCATCATAAACAACATCAGGAAATGGTGCAGCCCAACAATACGGGCTCTTAGTATCTCAACCATTGCCCCAGGAAGCTTTTCATTCATTGATAATAGCAACCACTGGCCAGTGTCAGGAAGAGGAGGTGTATTGCTGTTCAAAATAATCAAAACCAATTCCCAAAAGTAATCTGGTTAATACATCCTAGCATAGATGAATAAGACTTTTCTAGAAAAAACCAAGTAACAGTATGAACCTCAACAAGTGTACTGACAGTCATATTGTAACTGACATCCATTAGATGGGAAACTTCACTTGTTCAAAATTAAGATTACACATATATGTATAATCCGTCAAAGAATTTGTTCCTGATATTCATGCCATTGTAACTGACATCCATTAGATGGGAAACTTCACTTGTTCAAAATTAAGATTACACATATATGTATAATCCGTCAA
>JAOSBP010000002.1:8648791-8664340 GCA_027563825.1 Erythroxylum mucronatum | reverse complement strand
GACGAAGCGAGGGATAGGAATGTAAATCTATCCTAAAACATCATCATTACAACTTTAGAAAAAGGTAACCTAACCTTATCCCATTTGATAAAGACTAGAGTTAACCATTGTATAAAGACGTTATTGTTTTACCATTAGATGTTTTCAGAATGCTTTCAAAGCCTTCTTCTTTATCCGATAACCAATAAAGTCACGGTTCTTTCTGTTTTGTTAATAAAGTCATGATGTTTGTTTTTATATTAACCAATGGATTCAAACGAAAAATAATCATAAAGTTTTAGCATCTTAGAAAGTTTTAAATTTATACTTGTTAGTATGCATGTTATGGATTAATATTATGATGAGTTTTGAGGTCAAAATTTATAATTTTTGGTTTAATTTGTAAACTTTTTGACCAAATTCTTGATTTGAGATGACAGGATTGTTAATGTCATAGCAGCAAGAAATTGGAGCTATGACGCTTTCATACAGCTTATGCAAAATTTGGTATTTTAATTTCAGATTTTGGTATTTTAAAGAAATATATAGCTTTTGAAATTAAATTAATTGAAGCAACATGTTGTCAAAACAATCTCTCTTGTGAAAATTAATTTAACTTAGAATGTTAAAAAAGTTTTGTGTGTATGCTATTCAGGCGAATATGGACTGGCCTAAAGGAAAGATAATATTTGGCTCGAGTCTCATATACACTTGTGGTGGTAAATGTGTGGCAATTATTCAGCATAATATGTGAACATTACATCGGTTCAAAGAAATGTTTATTGTTTGACATGCCTTATTGCCAGTATTTGATCGCTACACCAATGTACCACTTACAAGTTAGTATTTATCTCCAAAGACTAAATATTAATGTTGTGCAAGGTATCTTATGATATGGCCCTACCATTACCTGTATATAATTAATTTGGAATATTATAGTGTTGTTATGTAAGTAATTAGATTTTGTTTGTTTTAGTCTTTGTTCAGTTCCTGGTTCTGCTGCAAATATCCCTGCTAGTGTTAATTCAATTCCTATTCTTAATGGCACCAATTTTAAGTCATGGGAGGAGAACGTTTTGAGTGTTCTCGGAGCCATGGACTTGGATCTTGCTTCGAGTCAATCAACCTGATCTATTTACTGGTGAGAGTACCTATGATCAAAAGAGGGCGATGGAAAAGTGGGAAAGGTCGAATTGTATGAGCTTGATGATCATGAAACATGCCATCCTAGAAGCTTTACGGGGCACTATGTCCGATCAGATTGCTACTGCTAAGGGTTTCCTTGAGGATCTTGAGAAAAGATTTACCAAAAATGAAAAGGCTGAAACAAGTACACTTTTGGCAGAGCTTATCTCAATTAGGTATGTAGGAAAAGGAAACATAAGAGAGTACATTATCAAAATGTCTCACATTACTTCAAAATTGAACGCACTTAAGTTGGAATTATCCGAAGACTTATTAGTGTATCTAGTTTTGATATCTCTTCCGGCACAATACAGTCAATTCAAGGTGAGTTATAACTGTCAAAAAGAGACATGATTAGCACAATACAGTCAATTCAAGGTAAGCATTGTTGTTCATTTGGAAATGAAATATTTAGTCTCTTTCAAAATTCAAATTTGGTTGGTGTCGGTTCTTTATCAGGTTACGATAATCTATACATGCTTGACACTAATGCTTCATTTAATGAAGCCTTACATGTAGGTACAAGAAGTTTAAAGCACAAATTAACCGGAGAGAATTTTGCCTCGTTGTAGCACAAGAGATTAGGTCACATCTTCAAAAGGAGAATTGAGAGACTTGTGTCTAAAGGAATTCTCGATCCCCTTGATTTTACAGATTTTGCTACTTGTGTTAATTGCATTAAGGGAAACAAACAAATGTCAAGAGATTGGGTGCCAATAGGGCTTCAGATGCCTTAGAACTTATCCATGTATTTTATAACGTTCATAGACGACTTCTCGCGATATGGCTACCTTTATCTCATCCATGACAAATCACAGTCTTTGGACGTGTTTAAAAACTTTAAGGCTAAAGTTGAGAACCAACTCAACAAAATGATTAAAAGTGTCAGATCTGACCGTGGTGGCAAGTATTACGACATATATGACGGATCAGGTGCACAATGTCTAGGACCGTTTGCTATATTCCTAGAGAAATGTGGTATCGTCCCACAATACACTATACTAGGTTTGCCTAGCATGAATGGTGTTGCTGAAAGACGAAACAGAATACTCAAGGGTATAGTGAGGAGTATGATTAATCATTCAACCTTACCAGAATCACTCTGGGGAGAAGCACTAAAGACCACAGTATATATACTCAACATAGTTCCAACTAAAGCAACTGATAAGACCCCTTATGAACTTTGGACGGGAGAGAAGCCTAGTTTAAAGCACTTGCATATTTGGGGATGTCTAGATGAGGTAAGGCCTTATAGGCCAAACGAAAACAAAATGGACTCAAGGACTATCAGTTGTTACTTTATTGGATATTCTGAAAGATTCAGGGGGTTACAAGTTTTATGATCCCACAATTAAGGCACTTTTTGAGACAAGAAATGCCCGATTTTTTTAGGATGTTGAGTTTGCGGGGGGAGAAAGGATTAGGGACTTTGTTTTTGAAGAGAAACACGTTGAAATTCCTCTAATTGCTGTTGACAATGATCAGGGTTAGGTTTCCATTCCTAACATTGTTCAAGAAGCAATTCTGGATCAAGACAATGTCATAGAAACTCCTCCCCAAGTTTGACAACTTGTTCCAGAAGAACAAACTCTACAACCTCAAGAACCTATGCCATTAAGGAAATCCATTAGAGAGAGGAGAAGTGCAATTCCAGATGATTATGTTATATTTCTTCAAGAACATGAAGTTGATATTGGTATGGTGGAAGATGATCTAATCAACTTCCGTCAAGTCATGGAAAATTCTAACTCTCAAAGTTAGATTGATGCCATGAATGAAGAGATAAAGTCCATAAAGGGCAATAATGTTTAGGACCTTGTACCATTGCCTAAAGGTGCAAAACCTATTGTTTGCAAATAGATATTTAAGACTAAGAAGGATTTGAAAGGCAATGTAGAAAGGTACAAGGCTCGTCTTATCGCAAAAGGCTTTACACAAAAGGAAGGCATTGATTATAAAGAGACTTTCTCTCCGGTTTCTTCGAAAGACTCTTTCAGGATAATAATGGCATTAGTGACACATTTTGATCTTGAGTTATATCAGATTGACGTTAAGACAACGTTTCTCATTGGTGAAATTGATGAGATGATTTATATAGCCAGAAAACTTTGTGTCAGGAGATGCAAAGCAAATGGTTTGCAAACTAAATAAATCCATTTATGGACTCAAGCAGGCATCTCATCAATGGTATTACAAATTTCACCAAGTTGTCATCTCGTTCAGTTTTGAGATGAACTTGGCTGAAGATTGTATTTATCATAAGTTCAGTGGAAGTAAATACATTTTTTTGGATTTATATGTCGATGACATATTGCTTGCCATTAATGATATGGGCTTACTGCACAAAACCAAGAGATTTTTGTCAAAGAAATTTGAAATGAAAGATCTTGGTGACGCCTTTTTTGTTTTAGGGATTCAGATACATCAAGAACGCTCTCGTGGTATTCTTGGATTATCATAAAAGAGCTATATCGAAAAGGTAATTAAAAGGTTTGGCATGCAGGATTGTAAACCAGGTGATACCCCTATGTCTAAGGGAGATAAGTTCAGTTTAAGTCAATACCCCAAGAATGACTTTGAAGCTAAGGAAATGTAGAAGATTCCATATACTTCGACTATACGAAGTTTAATGTATGTTCAGGTTTGTACGCGTCCGGATATTGTGTACATTGTTGGAATGTTAAGGAGATATTTAAGTAACCTGAGATTGGATCACTGGAAAGTAGCCAAACGGGTCATGCGGTACTTATAGAGAACGAAAGATTATATGATCACATACAAAAAATCAGATAAGTTGGAGATCATTGTTTATTCTGATTGCGATTTTGCTGGATGCCAAGATAGTAGGAGATCCACTTTGGGCTATATCTACCTGCATGCTGGAGGAGCTATTTCCTAAAAGAGTGCTAAGCAGACACTTATAGCTCCTTCCACCATAGAAGCGGAGTTTATAGCGTGTTATGAGGCATCCAACCACAGGATATGGTTGCGAAACTTTGTTACGGGGTTGCGCATTGTGTACTCTATTGAAAGACCACTTAAGTTATTTTGTGACAATAACTTTGTAGTGCTATATTCCAATAACAATAAGAGTTCGACAAAGTCGAAGCACATCAACTTCAAGTTCCTAAATGTTAAAGAGAGAGTTTAGAGTTGACAGTTGTTTATACAACACATTGGATCAAACTCCATAATTGCGGATCCGCTTATTGAAGGAAAGCCACTCAAGGTCTTTTATGAGCACACTGCTCATATGGGTATTGCATCTTTTCATGATATATAGTTTCAGTGGGAGTTTGTATCGTAGACGCTTTTCGAATTAGACATTTTTTCACTGCCATTTTGGATACAATTTTTTTTTTGGTTAAGTTGTTCGAGGTTATTTTTAGCTTTAAGATATTTGATTTATTTTGTCTCTGAACTTATTTAAAATTGATCTCACTAAAGCATAAGTTTGGACCAGATGGAAATAAGCATGCTAAGATCACGCTGCTTATAATTTCCATGCTACACATCCATGCTTGATCCATTTTATTTGGTTATATCAGCATATGTGATCATTGATGGGTCTAGTTACATTAATTGTAGCAAAAGACACTTTGATCCTATGTTGGTATGATTGATAGACCGGATTGTCTAGAGATGCATACAGTAATGATAGCAAAATTCTGAGTACTCACAAGGTTAATACACAATTTTAAGGTAACACATATAGCCTAAGTGGGAGATTGTAAGGATTTTAATCAAACATGTGGGCTTATATGCGTATAATTGTATATAAAGGCTATCATATAAAGTTGAACCCAATTAATTAAAGTGGTCTAACATATTTATGGTATTTTGAGATTCATGCATCTATTTTAAGTGTAGGCTTTATATGTGTAGAGATCGGGTTTATAATTTCTAGTTTTATGATGGGTCAAACTAGAAATTAGAGAAATTAGATTAGGGTTTTATCCTAATATAAGTGATTATGGCCTCCAAATTAAACGTTCGCATAATTCTTTCTTGACATCTCATTACCAGATAGAAAACAGAGAGTTAGGGAAAACTTTGGAAAAAGACTACGTTCTAATTTGAAAGAAATCGCAAGACTCTAGTGTAAAAAATTTCACAATGAATTCAGGCATGCTTTCGCTTTTATTTGATTCTTGATGATTTGATATGAACGGATCTTATTTTATTTTAAAGGAATTAATATCCAACATGTTGTTCTTCATGCATCATTGTTTTTTGACGATGTCGTTTTGGAATAGAAATAAGATTAGAACAGGTTAAGTAATACAGAGGATCTTATGCTCATCAATCATTCTGTTTCTTGTTTTTCGGATTGATCAAAGTGGACTAGAGAATATGGATAAAGAATAATTGGGAAACAGAACAATAGAAGCATCACATTTTTGTTCTTCAATATTCCTACTAGTTGTATTAGTATTTTTATGGATCCTTGCAGCAGAAACTCTTTTATGTCAATAACTGGAAAATACTAAAGAAGTCATAAAAGATGGAAAAAAAGAAGACATTAGAAAAGAAAATGTGAAAGATTTAAAACAAGAAAAGAATTGTATTCCGCCAATAAAATTCTTAATAAGATGAAAGACAATTGGCAACCCACAGGCTGATTCAAAACAATTATCCATCTATGCTATATTCCCTCACTTTGCCATATATTGCTATAGTGTAACAAACCAAAACATTGTTGTACAATATGTTAGAATGCATTTCTACCCTGTAACTTTGGACTATCACTTATCAGTACCATAAATGAAACCACTAATGCAATGAATGAAATAATAAGCCTAAATGACACAACAAACTAGCAAGATTTGAAAAAAGTTACCAAAAGCTGTGACAGAAAAGAAAAAGAATGTCTATACAACACCAAGCTTAAGAACCACAGGCAGAGCAGCACCACTTTCCAAGTTGGGTAAAAAATAGGTCCACGGGGTTCCGATTTTCATCTTCAACCGGAGACACGTTGGGTAAGGGTAATTCAGCAGGCAAATGCCGATGAAATGCGTCAACTGCAGCACCAACTCCATCTTCATTTTCTATCAGTGTTGCCAATTCCATTGCTCGTGATTTAACCTGACGCAATACAAACTTCAGAAGAAAATAATGCACTTGCGCTTTAACACAACTGACAAGATCTCACTTGATGTGTTCTACGTACTGCAATCACCTCCAGCACGTCAATAATACAGTTATGGAATAAATCAAATAATATTAACAGTGTTTTAATTGGACTACTAAATAAGAAAGAACTGAGGACCTAAACTTTGCAGTTATGGTGGACATGTTTCTGCCCTTGAAAGCATGATTTGCTCTGTCTTGCAAGAACACATCTTATAGTACTTTGAAGAACATATAGGAAGTGCAGTTCTAGTTCCCCAGTCTCGAAAGGGAGTTGCTGTGTACAAGAGGACCCCTAGCAATTTTCTCAGCAAACTATTTACCACCTACTATGGTGTCCTTAAAATTACAGTTTTTTAAGTCGATGAATCCAAAAATTACACACATAAAATTACCTCCGGCTGGAGCATGAATGTTATTGCATTTGCCAGGTTCTCAACACTGAGTTGAGATACTGGTATCGGCATCGGTCCTAGTGCCTTTTCATGTATCCTGTCCCCCCAGAAGAACTGATCCCCAAAGAATGGCACGATGGTTGTTGGGCACTGTGATAATGAATTCGACAGTAATCCAGGTTAAATTGCAAAATCTAAAAACAAAATTTACGAGGAAATATATCAAGATATTACCAACAGTCGATCCAAAACATAAATAAGGTTTCCAATGTAACATCTTCTGAGCATTCCCCATAGAAATTTATAACAATTATTATCTAAAGTTTGATGTATTAAATGTTCACATGCAATTGTAGTCAATAGAAATACGCAAAACAATGAAAAGATTTGATTACCCCAGCTTTTAGTCCCGTTGCTGTAGTTCCAGCACCACCATGATGGACCTGCATGTGTTTTAACAAGGCAATTTCCAATTCGTGGTCACTGAATTGTTTTATAAACTTGACACCAGGGCTCTGGCAGAATGCATAAACAGGGACAAACAATAAGAACAGCAACAAAACACACCACTGCAGCACATTGCGGAAACAGCCAATCATGCGGGCAATCCTTCAAAAGGAAGATATTGTCAGAAGCTTCTGTAACTGCAACAATCAAAAGAGTTCATTCAACAAGTTGTACAGACTTTTCCTGGGCTCATTCGGAATCATGACATGTTGAAGCTTCGTAGCAATAGTTATTAAACAATATTAATTATAAAACAGCAACATCCAGTAGTCTTCTCTCCAAAACTGAATTAAGCGATTATTTCACTATCGAACTGAAAATTAGCATTCTGCTTTCAAAATGTATTGTCCTTTTATGATAGATCAAAATGAGAATCAGGAATTTCAAAAAGAAGACTGATTTTAAACCTAAAATTATTTTTAGCTTATGCATCTAGAATATCACACGTCAATATCTTCTTTCAAGCAAACTGATCAAGAAACTGAAGCATCCTTAAACCAATCTCAGGGGCTATAAACAAATCCTGTCCCAAAGACATAGATAAGGAAATAGCATGCCCTATATATATGGATTTGGGAATGTAAATAAAGCATATCTCCTTTAAAGCCTCTACTTCAACTTCCATATTGGGCTTTTAAAAGTTTAGCAGGGTGTCTCCAACCCAAAAAAAAAAAAAAAAGGTAGAGTAAAAGGGAAAAAGTGAAAAAACAGAATTGACCGGTTGAAATTAACCAATGGATAAGATCCATTAACAATTAGTACCCACGGACTAAATAAATGAAATTTTACAGTTGAAAGAAATACACTCACTATTGCCTAGATCACCCCATCCTCGGTCAATTATTCCTCTTTGTCCGGTATCTTTCAGTGCTTCCAATATTATGCCCGTAGTTTTCTCAGGATCTTCAAGAGGCTTCAAATCAATAAATAAATAGTTTCAATCATAGCCTCCATAGAAGTAAATTATCCAAAAACATTATACCTGCCAACTTTAGTAATCATACAATAGAGTGGCGACCTAAGTGGCGGAATAAAAGGGAATAAATAAGCCATAACAGGGAAAATCCACTTAGGTTTGACTAATAGCAGTTTACCATCAGGCTACTAGCTCATGGAACGTACAGTATTCAAGGTCACCTTACATTGGTTTAGTTGAAACAAAAATTCTACATTTAGGCCTACTAACAAAGGAGAAGAAAGAGATGGGAAAATCATCAAACGAAATTGGCAACTTCAGAAGGAAGTGAGTAAAAGGTACAAATATTACTGCAAGAGTAGAGAAATGACCATACCATGCTACCAAATCCAACATATATAGGTGGTGTTCCTTTCTGAATCCACTGTGTGAATTCTTCCTTAGGTTGGTAATTTGCACCATTGTTCAAGAAGCAATAACCAACAACGTCAACCAAAGGACCCCAATCTGCAGATACTTTGACAAATTAGCCACTAATGTGAATGCTAAAAAAGCAATCAGTGTCGGCAATAACATGAAAGAGGCTTAAGAATGAGATTCCAATTGCTTTGAAACAGAGTTTAGATTCAGAAAGAGATTCAACTGCCCAGTTGAGATTAGATGTCATCAGATGCTGGACACATGAAGCAGATGCCAATCATTCCATATACATCTCTAAAACTAACATGAATTAGCCTATAACAATGATTATTTCAAGACTTTCTAAGCAGGTGATATCTGTATAGCTAAGTGGTTCACCTACTGAAACCTTTAATAAGACGAATGATGTGTCATCTCAAATGAATCTAAATAATCCACCTACTTATCCATTGAAATACCTAATCATCATTATGTCCTGGTTCAGTTGCTAAAACTATAAACCGTTTCTGGTTCAAAATTTGCCACTAAATATGAATTAATCATCTAACAATTACATCCACAGTCTTAGATTTTATCAAGACCATCAAGCCTTTCTTTCCAATGGCGGAAGACACAGAACCAAAAAGCATATCAATAAGTGATAAACATTACAAGATCGGAAAAAAAAGAAAAGAAAAGCAACATAGACCCTGGAAGTAAAGGGTGAAACCACCAAGTTCTCCATTAGGTCACTGATTTTTGTTTGAAGAAACAGAAGTGCTTAGGCTACTGATTTTTGTTTGAAGAAACAGAAGTACTATCATCTCGACAATCCATCTCCTATGCCAAAGAAACAGATAACCTAGATAGGACTAAAGATACATCAATCCTGTACAGTTTCTGCAACATTTGTAAGCATGGGCTTAGCAAGAATCTATATAAAAGAAGATAATAACAGCTACTGCCATGCTTGGACAAAAAGAACTAGAGAAGATTATCTTCAATATAGCAGGAAAAAAAAGGAATAAGTAAAAGATAAATACATCCTTACCACTGGGCTTGGGCACAAGATGTTGACTCCACATATAACCTGTTGGCAAATGCGAGATGGATCCATGGTACATACTGAAGTATGCAATAGGGGGAATGTTTAACTTTCTTTTCCTGAAGTCATTTATATGTCCTCTGATTCCCCACCATATCAGCAAATCCACAACAATATAAGAAAGCTGAATCCAGCAGATGGAATAATGGAGGGTAACATAAGTTTACAGGTCACTGACATAGGAACATAAATTAAAGAAGTTATTGAATCAAGCAAGAGCATACCCAATAAGCAGCACTCTGAGGTACACGGGCAAAAGGATGAGGGAATTCATATGTTGGCCTGCCTATCAACAATAGAAGTAAGAATAGTGTATCTCAAGGAAATTTTATGAAATAAAGCACGTCTAGACTTTATAATCAATCTCTTCCTCATTTGTGTTAATATGAATTATCTTTGAAAATTTGAACAACTCATGCTAAAACATCACCATTGATCTATACCAGAATAAATTTAAAACTAAAAAGATACTGTGCTTTTGCCATCTAGTTTAGACAATGCTCAGAAGTCAGAAATCATGATTTTTAATTTCCATCAGATTTTATGCACAAAGGATTCAATTACTAAAAGTTTTGAGTAATGATCCTATTGTTTCAAGTAATGCCTGTAATGATATTCTCATACATGGATAATTACTATTAAAACTCACGTCCAAGGCATTGTGAAGAACATATGAATTGGTACACCAAGAGCTTCAGCAACATGCACATGTCCTGCAACAAAAGTTGCCAGTCAGAATATCACGTATGACACTTTAGCATATAATATCGATGAATAAAAAATTAAAAAATTAACTTCTAGAACATCTGAATTCAAGACAACATATAGAATGTTACTGAGAAGAGTTGAGGGTCCACGAGTGAAGCAGATTAGTCCCCAAACCCATAATAAAAGTTTTCCTTCCCTGCCTTTAGTTTCAGCCTTCACATATTGACACGAATTAAACCAGTCATAGAGCCATAGTATTCAAGTGATCCTTATATAATCTAAAATCAAGCAGCACATGAATCAAATTTAGAAAAACACTGTTCCTTTCTGTTTACTACCATGCGGCTGCACTGCTAAGTTAAATAAGGCTTAAACCCAAACAGATGTCTTAAATGGAATACATGAATTATTTCAATCATATGCGAAAGCTCAGTGAGAATAACAATAGACTGCTGTTATTAATGAGGAGATTCCTTAAGCTTAAGTCCCAACCAGAACATCCTTCTTTAAGAAAGAAGCAAAACAACCAACCAAGGAGAAACTGGCACATCTAAACTTAATTAACTCACCATAAGCAGGAGGGTTTGCAATGATTGCCTGCGCTCTAAAAGGTATACCAGTTTCCATATCTGGTTCCATGCATGCTGGGAGTAGGGATTCTATTATGGCTTTCAGCTGCTTCCTCTGGATGGAAATTTCTCCTGGTGCAGATGGTATGAGACCTTTATTCCTGGCCATATCTAGAATGGAAACCAACAATATGAGTTATATAATATTGAATTTCAGTATGAAGTACGTGGTGTTGGACATAGGAAGGAACAACGTTAACTTTTTGGGCCATTTTAATTTGGGCATTATACTCTTAAGATAAGCTCTGGAATCATTCACACTCCAAACATAAAAACATTAACATGTTGGCCCCAAGCAAGCCATTTATAGCTTTTATAGATTTATGTTACAGGTCTTATGGAAGAACCAACCCCAAAGCTAGCTTGAAGGGTGGGAGAAAGCTCATAAGCCTATAAACTCCATATCAGTCTCTTTTATTATCGATGTAGGACAATTAGACCGTAACATCTCATCACACTTCGCAGCCCAGACACAGGTGGGCTGGCTATGCACTAGACCTTTTCTAGCCCTGAGCGAACACTGCAATGACGGCATCACCACCTGTAGGCATGGCACGAGGACTTGGAGTGGTGTTAGCTCTGATACCAATTATTACAGGTCTTATGGGAGAACCAACCCCAAAAGCTAGCTTGAAGGGTGGGAGAGCCTATAAGCCTATAAACCCCACATCAATCTCTTTTATTACTGATGTGGGACAATTAGACCGTAACAATTTACCATAGTGATACATGTCAATTGGACAATTGCATTTTGCCACCAGCTTGATACAGTTGCATGGCAGAAGGAAAGTCCACCAAGGCACCAACAGAGTTGACATCATAAAAAATTTGAATGCATTAAAGAAAGAATAATGTAATACAGAGATTCAGGGCCTCTTACATTCTGCCAAAACTCTAGGATCACCGCCCAGGGGATAAAACTCTACACCAGCCGACCTCACAAAACCATCAAAATTTGCGTGAGTTGCCAGCCTAACCCGGTGGCCAAACTCCTGCAAGAAAGAATTGCATCAATTAATACTGAGAGTCATCAAAGCATACAGGAAATCATTATTCACGTCTACTGAACAATAGATTAAACAAGGAATACATAGACATGATCCTGGCAGCAGAAATGCTACATCCAGGATAATGCAGTAATTTATGTTTGTAAAAGCAATTCCATGGCATAGACCAAGACTACCAGGTTCTTAAAACAAGGAGGTACTTGAAGTCAAGCATCATCAAGGCATAGAATATTTAGAATAAGTATGAGATGAAATTCAACATGAAAATAAAACTGAATTATCAAAGACAATGCCCCACAGGAATCAACAGATTGTTAGAACCTGCCTGAAGTCTTTTTGCCATAGCTAGAAAGGGCTGAACATCTCCTCTTGTTCCAACAACAAGTATGGCAATATTCAATATTGGGATTGACTTTTTTGACTCGGAAGAGTTGTCACCAACATAAAAAGATGCATCTTCATCAGGGCGAAGCTCTAGTAACTCTGAAGCAACAGAATCATTTTTATCTATATCAACTTCCACGGTTCCATCATTTTGGATCCTAACTAACTCCACAATCAGCTTTTTCTGAAAAGAAAAGAAATAATCATGCTTAATACAAAAAAAAAAGATTGAAGCTGCATATTGCAAGTTCTTCAACAATGGCCTTCAAATGATGACAACTCATTTCACATAATTATTTACATTTGTCTAGGTGAGACAGTACAAATCTGGTGTGACTACATTCTATACCACTTTGCTCTTAGTTAACAGAACACGGAAATGAAATAGCAGAAAACTACTGCCTCAATGTGAAATGTAGCAAGCAGCAGATTTTGAGTCAATAAATAAGTTCATCGACAGCAAGCACTAGTCATGCCTCGAATGTAGTCCAAAAGCCAAAGATAAAAGAAAATATTAATAGGCATGTGTAAAGAATCTTGCAGATCCATGCATTAGAAACCCTAATTACCTTGTCATGCTCTGACAGTCTATCCAGTTTTAGGTCATGCCTTGAAGTCCTTTTCTCTGATATTGATCTCCAGAACATAATGTTATAATAGTCACGATTTAGCAAATTTCTGCAAGTGTCCACAGGTGCTGTGATGCAGTGATCCAAGCCTTCAAAAGCAAACGTTTTTACATTAGAAAGCATATAGATGAACTTTGGGGAATAAAATTGGAAAGTAGGTCAAACTATAAAGTGCTAAGTGTCAGGATAAAAAAATTGACTGGATGTTGATTGTTCAGAGTTACATATGAAAAATAATAAAAGGTAACACCAGATGAAAACTCTGCAACATAAGCTCTCATAAATGTGATGGAAACCACAGTTACAAGTAAACTGTATGAATGCATTGCAAATTTGTTATTGACGGTAAGGCATTGCAAATTTGTTATTGACGGCTGTTCCTCAAAGTCCTTCAGGCAAGTTGATATTTATGTTTTTTATTTACCCTAAAAATGTTATATTACAAGTAAAATAATTATAGAATTTCAATGGGGGAAAGATCAGTACAGGCAAAACAAGTTACCTCTAGCTTTTTTCCACACAAAACCCCTTCATTATAAACTTACAATCCTTTTGAGATTTTCAGGTTTCCAAAACACCAATTTTCATGCGAACAAAAGAAACAAGAAAATGGAAACTACAATTGAGATCCCAAGAACTAACCTCTACTAGGAGAGGAAGTGATCTGCTTGTTGGTTTCCTGAAGAGAGCTTGCTGTTGAAGGATCATCTGAAGACCTAAATTCAACTGGCACTAATACATCATTATCATCATTTGTTTGCTCCATGCGCTTGAACAGCTCACTATTTTCTGAATTTCTCAAAGGATGATCAATCCCATTGCTCCCCATTGTATCCAATCCCTCGCTTTAACCACTAAACCTTTAAATCACGAATAAGTCCCAGAATCAATATCCTTACTTCATCAGCTGTGTCCAATATCGAAGTTCATCTACACTCCACAAACTAAATGCTACAAGCTCACGAGAACCAAGAAGTGAGAACTTATGCACTAAACAACTCTGAAAATCCTGGATTGCCAATTCAAGGCTCCCAGCTCTCAAACTCCTCAAAGACCGTCAGTTTGAAACTGCATCGAAAACATAACCCTCAAGTGCCACTTACAGGGCTTACAAATCCCAAACCCGTCTCATCGATACTTCCTCGTAATCCCAAAGGTCAAGATGAAACTACAGTGACCCACATCACAGCTCAGACATCCTTCAATCACAGTGAATTTAGCGCCAAAAGCGAGACGAAAAAAAACAAGCAGGGTATACGTCAAAATTACGAAAGAGGCTGAAAGTTGAAGCCTTTAATTGTACAAAACGAACATGAACAGTTGACCAAACAAGCGAACAAGTAGACCAAACTACCACAACAACCAGTCAATCCCAACACCGAGACGGTTAGTTAAGCGAAAGGAGTTTGTACACAGTGCTAAAGCCACCCTAAAACCCGCCTTAAAAGGCTAAAATTCAGCTGAAACCAAGAAACGACCACCTTTAAACCCGATCGAAAACCCCCGAAACAACTGCACCAATTATGTTTAAAAACGTATCACTGTCTGATGGATGATAGCAACCATAAGGATTGTTTGTGCTAAAAAGTTTTGGTTAAAACGAATAACCATAAGGATTGTGTATTTTAGTATGCAGTAAAAAACATTTCTTGACTGGTAATTATTGCATCATCGAGCTAAAAGAAAGTCCACCGCTTTCACTATATCCGAGGTCCGACATTTTAGAGATCGTGCACCATAATATATAATATCAGTATCTAACACATGGCAATATATAATCAAACGTAAAAATTTTGAACTGAGTTTAGACTTTAGATGTTTCAAGAGCGAGAGGTACAGAATACAGAGGCGGCTTTGCTGGCTTCATTGAAGTTGACCCCATCGTTACCAACGCGGTTAAGCAAAGGGTCTTTCTATAATCTTTCCTAATCCTAGGGAGTCCAGGACCATCACAAAACTTAAAAATATATATAATAAATAAATAATAATTTCTAAATAATAAAATTGTTTAGAAATTACTATTTAGAAGCGCTTCGTGTAGGTCTGAGCCTAAGTAACCTAAGCTCGGACTCAATTATGGTGGAAACCAGCAACCAGATTCGTAATAGGAGACCATGCATGGAAGTCTTCAATGTATTAAATCTACTCATCTCTAGCCGGCTAATTCTGTTCCATAATTCACCTACTATATAGTTTAGTTATTTGAAGAGGAAAACAAAACAATAATATGATTAGCAAATATATACCAACCAAGGTTCTTGTGTTGAACCTTAAACTTGATTCATTTGTGTGGTTTACCAGAAAGCACAGATTAAATTATGGAAACATCTATCTAGTCATGCAGGCTTCTTTGTCAAGTGCTTTACTGGACATCACGCCAATAAGTTCCAGTAGAGCAATGGAAAATGTCAGTTTATGAACGTGATTGGCAAGTAGGTAGACAGCTAATCATTGAAGACTTTCACATGACATTGTGTTAATTGGTTCTGAAGGTGTCAAGTTATAAACTTGCAAATAGTGGCTAAACAATTGCTTTGTTGTTCATTTCAAGCATAAATTCCTTTGGATTTTTT
>JAOSBP010000002.1:8624544-8640004 GCA_027563825.1 Erythroxylum mucronatum | reverse complement strand
GTTCTTAAAAAATAATTATTTTTATCATGAATTTGTTTAATAAATTGAATTATTAATTAGTATATATAAGTAATTTTCTTAAGATAATCAAAGAATGTATTAAAAATAATATTTAAACTATAAATAATTATGTTTAAAGGACATTGAAAAAGAAGTTAGAATGAAGTTAGAGCCCTTTTTTATTGACTTTCTTTAAATATACTTCAAAATTTATGAGTCTTTAAATAGATGATAATATAGAATATAATTTTATTTTTATTATTATTTAAAATTTTATGTTACATTCAATCTTAGTCTAAATTACTAGATTTATTATTAGTTTATTATATATTAGTAGACATTATTAGTGCATTTTTATTTTAATAAGTATTTTATTTTGTACTATATTTTTACTTATTTTTATAATTTTTACTTCTTATTTATTATATATCGGTTTTATAGTGGTTTAATACCGATCGAACCTTTAAACCTTAAACCTTTTCTTTGACCAGTTTGAGATCCGGTCCGATTTTTAAAACATTTGTCCTTCCTCCTCCTGTTGGTCTGCATCTTACACCTCATTTCTCTGCTGAAATTTGGTCTTGCAGATTCACTCGTGATGTCCCGTCTTATTACATTTAGCACACTTGACATCTGGCCTTTTCCAACACTTGAAAAGAGGATGACCTTTCTTGCCACAGTGTTTGCAAGGAGAAAAATCTTAGTTCTTTCTTTCATTATTGTCGTTAGTGTTGGCAACAACTTCTGATAGGCCTGGACTTTTCTGTTTATTTGTCTTACTCATGCCTTTTCCTCCTTTGCTGTTTTGCAGCTTGGCTAGAAGTGCTCCCCTCACAAAGACTTCATCCCTCATCAATCTCCTTTGTTCCTGGGCTTGTAAGACATTCAATAGCTCTGCCCAACTAATTTTTAACAGATCTTTGGTATTCTCCAAAGAATAAATTTTTGCTTCAAATCTTTTAGGAATTGTAACTAAAACTTTCTGAATAATTCAAATCAAAAAATTCAGACCCAAGCAACCTTACCTTATTAGAAATGTTTACGAGTTTGTTATCATATTCTTTAATGGTTTCAGACTCCTTCATTCGCTGCATCTCAAATTCTCTGACCAAGTTTAGTACTTGCATTTCCTTAATTCTCTCTAGACTTGAGGAAATTCGAGACTTCAAATGTTGATTTCATAGTCATGATTCTGGTGAAGATCGATGATGAGACAACAACAAATAAGGAAGCTCTTGCCTTTGACTTTCATGTTTTTCTCTCCATGTGATTCCTGATGTGTGCCATTGTAGTAATGGAAGAACTTTGTAATCTTCATCAGAAGCCTCCCAAAGATCATTTGCTTCTAAGGGAGCCTTCATTCTTGCTGCTCAAAGTTGATAATTTTCACCATTGAACACAGATGATGCCAGTGCTATAATTGGTGTTTCAGAATCCATTCCTTTGATGGATTGAAAGGTGTTTAGGTTTTTTAGTGGAAAGGGTTCACTAAGATTCACTCACAAGTCCTTAAAAAAAAGGGCTCTAATACTACTTTGTAGGAGATTAGTTAGGTAAAGCTAAGGAATAAACAAAAATAGGAATAGATATATTGCTAGAATTGAATCAAATTTTCATTGGAACAACAACAATTTAAATACAAAAAATAGTATCTAAATAGAAAAATCAAGAAAATCTCCTAATCTTATACTTGTGACCAAATAAGCTAACTAGAAAATCAGAACTAAAAATCCAAACTGATTTGAACAAAGATATGTAAAACCAAAACAACAAAAGTATTGAGAAAAATCTACAACTGATGCACATAATGAAACAATTACAATATTAACTAAAAATATAGCTTGAGAGCGATTTCTGGATGCAAAGTGTGTTCAATAAGGGCTAAAAGAGATTAAGGGATGTAATTAAAGAAATGATAGGGAAAAGAAATGATAAGGGATCTCAAATCCTGATTTTTTACTTCTAAACTCTCTAACTAATGGTGATTTTCTTTGCTTAACTTGATCTATTGATTTTATAGCATGACAAATCTTTTTGCTTTTGGGAGATAATTTAACTTCCAATCATGGTTTTCCTAAGCTAGAAGACTGGAGCAATAACTTGGATTTGGTAGAGAAAATGGGAGACGTTGTCTAGATCATATCCATTGCACTTGTGGCAAACATTTCAACCCAATGCATTATCAAACTCCATTACATTAAGGTTGGCAAATTGCTTGAATATCAAAGTTTGAGCATCATATTCATTACACAGTCTGCATCAAATTATTGAAACACTACATTCCTTTCAAAGAGGAAATTAGAAAATTCAAATGAAAGAAAGTAAACTCGATTTCTCATATCCCAAGAAAGAAAATGACCAGAAGTGCAGTGGGAGTAGGCTCTACCTACCTAGCTAACAGAACTGATCATTTAAGAATAATAATCCTAATCATTTTCTCTGGGAATTTCCCACTTAAACTGCTCAATTATTCTCATAAAGTTCTGAGGTAATTACCTGAATTCATTAATGAATGGGAAAAAAAATATATCAATCCACTTTTTACTGTGTAAAAGTATTAAGCTACACACTCTCTGCTCATCAAAAGCCCAATACATCTGACATTTAACATTATGCATACCACTTTCTCCAAGAATCTCACTTTTCTCCTCCGTCCTTCTCTGTCTCTTTAGATGATTGTTAATGGCCATGAGGGCCAAGGAACACAATAATGTCACCAAAATCTAACAGCCCTGTTGTGGTTTGATCTCTCTTTCTCCTATTTACATTTCACAAGCAGCAAAACCAAGGAGCCAAAAGTCATGCTTCTCTTTCTCCTGTCTCTCCTCTGCTTACTCGCACCACCTTCTCAATCCACCACGATACTGGTTGACGGTGTTTCAGAGTGGCAAAACCCCATTGTTCATGTAGGAGACTCCATCAGTAAGTTCTTAAATGCGCAGGTCCTTGTTTCCTTTTAGTTTAGTTGTTTACTTGCTTGCTTAGTTGGCTACCTACTAACATTCTTTATCTTTGTTCTTTTTCTTATCATCTCTTGCCAAGTATTCCAACACAAATATCACTACAACCTCTACATTTTCCAGAACCAAAGAGCCTTCAATCTCTGCAACTTCAGCCAAGCAACACTTCTTACCAAGCTCAACTCCACCTCTTACACGGTATCTCTCTCCTATTCTTAGCTTGAATTTGTATAATGTACGAAGGTAAAAGGTCACAGCTTGTAATTTGTAAAGCCTGACAAAAAAATTGGTTAACTAAAAACTTGAGAAATGGGTCAAAATTCCAGATTTCTTTTTCTTGTTTCCTCCTAAACATGTCTGCTAGTTCTTTAATTACTCGGTCTCCAAGCTCAGAGCTTTTCGTTCTAGATATTAACAAGCATGACTAGAGAGATAATCTGTTTCCTACGTATGTCTTTCAACTTTGTTTAGACTAATAATCATTTTCTTTCTGAAACATGCGATGTATATCAAATTTAGTGGCATCCATCACGCACTGGAATTTTCTACTTCACGTTCCACAAGGGCTCTCTGAACTCCTGCAACAACCAACACTCTCTAAAGCTCGCCGTTAAGGTCTCTCCAGCAACAGAACTCTCACTCCGACCAGTGGCTTCTCCAGTCCCACTACCCGGAGGCGCCTTGCCGTCTTCTCCTGCATACCCATGGCCCTTCCGTCCACGAGGAGCAACAGCTTCATCGCCGGCTCCGGTTCCAACAAAGGTGGTGGCAGATATAGGAGGAGGAGGGATGCCATTTATAAATAGTAACCCAGCTGTTCCTTTGCCCACCGATGAAATCGACTCAGCTACTATACGACCGTTGCCTGCCTCTAGCTGCCATCAGCAGGTATTAATACAATGCCTCTCTTCTTACCATACCATTAAAGCTCATTTTTCATGTAATTATAGAAGTTGGCATGTTTTATCTATCTTTGAGGTGCTGTTCATAGATTGTGATTGGGTGGCAATGCAGGTGGCAGTGGGGTTACCTGGAATTTGCATGACTCTGCTTTGTGTGGTTTCGTTGCTGTTGTAAAAAGGAGTCAGAGTCAAACAATGGGCATCGCAGTGTCCCTTTAAGATAGAAAATTTGGTTAAGTATGGGCCAAAAGCACAGTGGGTAATGAGTCTAAAGTCGCTTTAAAGGATGTAGCTAGGCTTAGTGCTCCTTTTCCCAGTACTTTGTAATCATTACCACTTCTTGTTTGTTAATGTTTTGTCCTTGCAATCAATTGCTACCTTTTTCTTTTTTTCCTCTTTATCAATTGTTACCTCTTTTTACCGATGGAAGGATACGAAGTCCCAAGATCAAGCAGTCCAGCAGCTTTTGGGAAAAGCTAGACTTTAGTCTTAACGAGATTGTAAGCATGCTGTGCAGAAAACAAAGATCACCAAACCTGGTGTCCTCAAGTCCGCTTATCTACGTAAAATGTGTTTTTTTATGTAATAATGTATATACGGCCTCTTTTGCTCTTCTTATTGTTGGTAAGATACATTCAGATTTGTAAGACATTAAGACTCCTTTATAGTATTTTGCAAATTTTATCACATGTTTTTATTTTAATTAGTTTTACAATTTCTTAACTTAATACTTTCGTATGTAATTTTCATTGAAACACGAATAGCACATCAATTTAGAAGAAGAGGAGATTATAATATGTACAGGCTGACATAAATTTCTAATTTCTCAAATTTAAATCTTAGAGCCAGCACAGGTGTTCAATGCATGCTGGTACGGAGTTGCAGAAACAGAATCCTCCTTTAAGTGTCATTCTTGAAACCAAGAAGGTAGTGGCGGTGCACTCTCTTTTGTTCATTATCCCTGACAGCGATCCCAGAGAGTAGATGTAGAAAGAGATGCTTTCTGCTCCCAATGGGCATACAAAAGTATCTGAGACCACCATGTCATGGGTTGAAGTGGGATAGTGAGTGAGTGTAATCACCTTTACCTATATATACGACTAGTGCTTTACAGTGGGGATGGAATTCCAACTTCTTGTTATTTTTCAACTTGTAGTTGTCTTCAAAGTTCCGTTTATGTTCCGCCAAGGAAGAAAACCTATGAAACATTTCGTTAATTGTTCTAGCCAACCTAGCAAAGCAATGACTCGTTAAGAAGCAATGAATATGTGCTTTTATCATGTACCCATCCATCACTTGGCTTCTTCTTTAGGATTGTTAAGATGCTCTTTTGATCTAACACCTCGACTGTTTCTGGCGTATCTGATTACGACATTCAAGTAAAGAAGAAAACACAAAACAGCAAAGACAGGAATCTTTAAGGGTTATGGAGCTGGAATTGGGACTCAAGATCACCCGTACCAGAGATGATGTCACCTCCTTCTCTGATCTTCGGATAACCAAGGACCAAAGTGGTCCTGTTTTCTTCTCTAGAGAAACTGACACCATGTTCATCCTTATTATACATCTTAAAGGTTGTTTCTTTTAACGTCTCTAATATTATTTATCTTGTGTTTGTTATTAGATTTTGTGATTAAATGTATGCAAATGCAGGTTTTAGAAAGGAGAATATTGATATAAAGATTAATGAAGACGGAAGTCAGATTGCAATTAACGGTCAAAAACCAGTTGAGGAGCTGTTGTTGGTAGGGTGGATTATGCACAAAAAAGATGTAAAGTTGAGGACATTCAAGAAGGTTTTTCGAATTCCTGACGGCGTAATTTTGGATCAAGTCAGAGCCAAGTTTGATGTTGAAGAATCAGTATTGACAATTATCATGCCAAAATTGGCCAAAGGAATATGCGGGGCCGGGATTGAGGAGGTGAAGGAAGAGGAGTTTAATAGAGGGAAAGCTGAAGGTACTGAAGCTGTAGTTGACAGGGCTCGTGGGGAGCAAGCAGAACCGAAGACCGAAGAAGTGCAAAAAACTGGAGAAGTTTCTCAAAAGGAAATTGACGGGGGGAAACCTGATGCAACAGAAGTTGTAGCAAACAAATTTCCGAGCAACTGGGAAGGCAAGGCTGTAGAGAAAGAAGCAGAAAGCATAGGAACCAGCATTAAGAGTGAAGAAATTGACCAAATTGTGAAGCAGGAAGTTGGTCCCGAGGCAATGAAAGAAGTGTCTCAACCATTTCCTGAAAGTGACAAAGATAAAAGGGTTCAAGAGGAAAAACTCGAGGGCAAGAGGGCAAGAAATAAAGAAGAAAAAGAAAAGCCAATGGAAGCAAATATCAATGAAATAACAGACAAAATGGGAGCTGAAGCACAAGTCATGCCAGAAAGAGGGCCAGGCTCGACAATACCTGAAAAACCTGCAGTTGAGAGAGAGTTAGGAAAAGCTACTCCTGGAAATGCAGAATATCCTGCTACATCACCTACATTTCGAGAAGCTAGTATTATGGAAGCTGAGAAAGAAATTGAACAGCCAGAGAAATTTGAGCCAAGACCAGCTGAAGAAAATCAGTGCGAGAAACATCCTCATTTTGAAGGACATCCAAAGCAACAGAAATTACCACAGAGAGGAAGTTCCCAAGAAGAAAAACCTGAAGAACACATTGACGAACCGAAAAGCCTTGAATCTGTTAAGGAAAAAGAGCAAGATGAAGCTCCACGTCCTTCTTATCTACCAAAAGCAGATGACAACCATGAGCGGGAAGCTGAGAATGAAATTAAAGAGGCAACCACCGACAGAGCAAACCTTCCCAAAGAAAGAGTTGACGAGCATGAACCTACAGAGGGGAAGGATAAAGACTATAGTGTTTCGAAAAGATCAAAGCTGTGTCCTCCTCTTTTTTGTGCAGGCTCAGCCGTTCTACTTTCCTTTCTAGTGGTGGTCATCAATATCATCAGAGACAAGAGAAAATAGACTGATGCCTTTACGAGCTTCATTTCCAAGTTAGCTTTCACAACAATAAAGACTACTGCCATGGCAGCCTGCAACTGCTACACTTGGAGGGATTCCAATCCATAAGCATGATGCTTTGCTCAAGAATGTTGAATTTGATTAAAACAATGTGAAATTTTCACAACTCTCGAACAAATTCTGATTATTTTACCATGTTTAAAAGCTAGCTTCCAATTTAACCGAATTAATTAACTACATTCATTCATTGATATAAGTCAACAAGATGTAGGATACTGGATTTGATACTAATTTTTCTGGTAGATCAATCTGGCAATTTATGAAAATTAGATCCAGAGTAAAGAAAAGTTAAAGATGGACGCGAAGATTGATCCAATGCTCTAAAGCTGTTGGGTAGATTGAAGTTCTTGTACAGTCTCTCCTACGCTTAGCCAAAGACGTTGTCCCAACCGCTTAAACGCCTTTTAGGTCGACGTAATTGGATAACTGCGTCATTTGAGTTACCTTCAGTTCTCAATTAAGCGCATACGTTATTTCTACAAACCAAACTATCATTAATAGTTTAAGTGTGGACCAAATCGAATAGAGAACTACACGTAATTCAAGAAAATCTAATTTTACAAACACTCAGAATATGGATGCTATATGGTCTCCTAGTCCTAGTTGTATCACACATGTCAAGGTTTCTCTCGTATCTAATTTCTGTGAGAGAAAGGAAAACGCTTGCTTGTTCTTGTAAAAGAGACAAATGACTTGGGGAGAAACGTCGCCTGCACGAAACGTCTGGTTTAAGACGAAATCCTTTGCTTAAAGGTACCATGTTCTGGTTCTGGAATTTATAACGAGCTTCCAAGTTGGTGGGAATTGTGAACACCAAGGAAAGCATCGGCTTTAAAACTTTAGCCACTAGTCATTGACCACCATTAAATTGAATGCTAATCCTTTCAAACTTGGTCCTTTCTCAATGGCGATGCATCAAGAGGCTGAAGAACCTTTATGGTTGTAGAGAGGTCCTTTTCCTAGTCGCTTTCCGCTACATTATAACTCAAACAGACACGAAATAGCTTTTTGCGATTAAGGCCCAGTGGTAACGACAGCTAACCAGTTGGCGGTTAGGAGGCCCACTAATTTGGCCAGCTGCTTGTATGCATGCACCACTAATAATGTCCTCGGCATACGACGCTCCTGATGTTAAGCTTCACCAGTCGTCTGCTCTGCAAAATGTTGATGGTTAAGAAAAATGGGTAATACGATATAAAAGAAAAAAGAAGGATGACTATTAAATATATAAATTCTTCTGGGCCAGCTGTTCACAGTGGAGAAACGTTGCCTTGTTATGGGCAAAGGCCTCCTGTAATGTTTTTTGTGTCTGCCTAATATGAATTTCCATCATTGATTGCAGCAATATAACAGCTTGAATGTATTAATTAGGCAAAAAAAAAAGACACCATAGAACATGAAAAAGATTGGATTTTTGTCAGACATCGTTCTTATGGTAATGTCTGCTGGAAAGAGGGTAACTTCATGTTTTATGTTGGTGGGCGAGAATGACAAGGGGGCCACAAATATAGAACAAAAAGGTTTCGACAAGAAATAAATATGAGAAAATAGCAAGAGTTGAGATCCAAAGAGTCACCAACTGGAGATTCAAACTAGTAAATTTGTTGTAATGAGGGTTACCTGTCAACAAGATAAGAACAAACGCATCTAGCATATTCGCCTCCCACCCCAAAATATACACTGGGTTATTATACTTATGCCCCACCTGAAAAATGCACAGCACAGTTATCCTAATTTAATTGTGAAGAGTCAGAATGCAGCAAGACGATTCTCATGGGCATTTCTATTTTCCATCGTAAAGCAGCAAGGTTTCCAACATACTGAAAAGCAAATGGTTGAATTCAAGGTTTCTAGAGGTCAAGGTTAGGAGAGATTAGACCATCTACACGATGACATACATAATAAAATACTAATCAAGAAACCAAAATTTCAACCATTCAACTAAGAACCGCCAAAATTTTCCAAGGACTTCAACTCAGACCAAATCAACGTCAGCAACAACATGAAGGCACATAAGTGACAAGTTGAGAACCCGAAGAATTCATAAAAAAGGATCTGGTATGCCTGAGAAGAAATTCGCAAAGGGGCAAATAAAAAAGGGATGTTGAACCTGTACATCAAAAGTAAACTTGAGATTAACAATTTACGTAAGCATTCTTACCGTCCTGCAGGAATTCATCAGATATCAGTAATAAAGATATATTTTAGCTTAGCCATGACATTCTTTGACTAATTGTCTGGTTAATAAAAGAAAATATAGAAAATCTGTGGATAAACAAGAACTCATCTCTGACCCATCCCACGTAGACAGTGAAAGCTGACAACTCAGGTACTAACTAGACCAATCAAAAGATGCAACATTCCAGATCAGGTGGATACAGAAACTCAATATCAATCGAGATGAGAATTAACTTTAAATCTTTGTGTTACGAGAAGTTGCCAACTCTGTCCCAAGAACAGGATAAAAATGAGCGCACATGGGATATATGCTCAGAAGATGAACAGAAGACGAGACAAAAATTAGGGTTTCTGATTTCCCATTCACAGCCATCAGACCAATATAAGGAGCAGCATTTACATTCTATTCCTCGAATTGCAGTTGCAATGGAAACCAAAATAAATGTTGACCAAAAAAATTGAAACATCCCTTCCCTCTAAAGACACAACTGCATAGGTACACAACGAACAAAACAAGAATCAAAAGCAAGAACACTCAAATCAGCTAAAACAGCAAGATGTAATTTACTCGGAATTTTCAATTATACAAAAGAGCAACACCAGCTGAAGAACAGCATGCCGGACTCTGGAAAGTCCCCAGTTTTCAAAGAACCTATTTTCTTTATACAATATATATTGCTGATAAATACATGAAACCTTGTGCTTCCTTACCCTTTTATTCTTGAACCATCACCCTTATCTTCAAAGTCCCAAATTCAAGCCGAGACGACAACTCTTTAATAATCTCAATCATTATGATTGGCTCGACCAAGAGAAACCAGGCCTTCAGTTCGGCTATGAACAATTCTATGAAACGCCTCTCTCACTTGCCTCTCCAACGGGTCCAAACCCTCCTTTATTCCCTCACAGATCAGTCTGAGTTCCTGCGCGCTTTGCCGCACCTCTCTCTCCTTCTCTTCCGTCAATGGAAAATGAGCTGTGTCAGTCAATTCACCCATCAACCTCGTCGATTTATCCATCAGATGAATCTCCCTCAACAACCCACTCGCGTTCCTCCTATCCCTCTTCCTCGATTCTTCCAAAATCTTATCGTGCAAAGACAATATGGGAGCAGCCCACGGAAAGTTTCTGGGAATTGAAAAGTGGACATGTAAACCCCTGTCCTGGCAAGGAATCGCCGCCACGAGAGCCCACATTACGAATAACAGTATCGAGCTCATGGTATAAACTGCCACCGCTATCCCATTAGACGCGACGATATCATTAGCTCTCGGAGCCACCAAATTGTTGCCAATTGCTTGAAGCTGTTTGGCCGCAGACCACGACCGCGAGACGCTCCATGAAAACGACCTAAAATGCCCTAGGCTTCGCTGGTGCTGGTCTCTTGAAGACGGGTTTTGCCGTCCAAAGGAACGATTCCTGTGCGCCATACTTGTAGTGGACTCCCTCTCGTCCAGCATCGAAATGGACAAATCAACCAACGCTTTCTTGGCGCGACGGAACTGGCCTTCGCCCAGAAACCTCTGATTATCCAACGCGCAGAGGACAATATCAAGAAGCTTCATCCACTCTCTGATCCGCTCGATACCGTCGCGAATCGCATTACACACATCCAGGGCCTTGACGCTGCGTTCGAAGAAGTCGTGAACCATACGATCCAAGGGCTGGCGATAAACGATAGACCTGTTATTCAGTATGATAAGCCTGAACTCCTCCTGGCAACAGAGGAAAGCGTCAAGAAGCTTCCTGATCCAAGGGAGTGAGAGCAGCTCCTGCAAGCCCACGACCGACAGGTCGGTGAATCTGTCGGAGACATGTTTCTGGAAGGCTTCGAGCTCCAAGTCGAGGCTCGAAGGCTCGTGGGTCTCGCCCATGGCATGTACCTGCTCACGCCTGAGGCTGAGGAGTGATCGACCGAACGCCGCGGCCGCCGACCCTTGGTAATCTGGCGTTGCTGGCATTATGAAACAATAATCGGAACAAATATGGGGAGGGAAAGAGAGAGCAGAAGAGACATTGATTGTTGAGAAACCCTAGAGGGAGAGGAGAGGGGATTATATCTAAAAAGAAACTGATAAAGCGGTGCGGGGATAATAAATTAAGTCCTAAATTTTATTTTACCGTTACTGCAAACCTTTTTTTCCCTTCTTCAAATTTTCACTTAAAAAGAAAACGCTCGCTATACGCACACACATTGGACGCGCTGTAGTTGGAGGACTTTTATGGAAAGCCAAGCGAGCAGTTGAGAGCCGAAAATAACTGAGGCGAGGTCAGGCCCACTTTTTCGTTAGGAATGGATCAGCGCCGTCGAATTAGAATCGTTAACATCGGACGATGGAGGGTCGTGATGATGGAGACATTGCATGTCATTGTTGGGGCGTGTACACGTGGTGGAGAGTCTAAACAGTTGGGTCTTCGTTGGCGCGTAAAACTAAAACCGCAGGTAGACTCGGTCTAGTGTATGCAATGCAAGTATCTTTTATATTATTCCTTTGTATCTTCAAATATAGTATTATTTTAATAAACGCAGATTTGATTGAACAACAAACCCATAGGGAACGTGCGGAATAGAGCAATTGAAATGTGGCATTTTGATTATGCTGCAAGTAGTGGCTTGCGTGTTAAGTTAATCACAGCCCCGGAATTGTGGGTCAAACCAAAGCCGTGATTCTAACAAGAGATGTTGTTTGTGACCTTTGTTTTTTAGTTTGAGTTTCTCCGGACGTTGCAGACTGAGACGGCTCTTTAATTAAGCGGCTAGGGCAGTTAAGCAGCTAATCTTATCCGGTGAACTTATGATTAGGGATGACAATTGTACCCAATTTCGATGAGTATTTGATAAAATTACCCGAACGGGAACAAGTATAGGGAGCAAATTTTTACCCGTGGGGCGGGTATAGAAGGTTAACAAAAATATCTGTCAGGGTATGAGGCGGGTATGGGGATACCACCCCCCATACCCGTTTACCCGTTATATAGTAATTACAATTTTATCATTATATATATATACACATACTTATATATATTTAATATATACATTCATATTAAATAAGTTTATCTTTAAAAAAAAGAGGCAGGTAAACGGGTACTTGATGGGGGTCAAACCCCCAACGGGTACAGGTATGGAGGTGCTAAAAAAATCTCCGACGGGAATGAGAACGGGTATAGAAGTAGGGGCAGGTTCATGGGCGGGTACGGGGATAGCATACCCGTCTCGTACCCGCCCCGTTACCATCCCTACTTACGATTCACGTGTGGGTTTCGAGAAAATTTACTTTCCACGCATGTTCCCCTATAAGTACAATCTCCACAATTCAATCCGTTCGATATTATCAATTAAAGCATAACATTGGGATTCTTGAAGTGAAAAAGCTGCAGACTTGCTTAGTTGGATGTCCTTTGGGATTCCAAATACAAATTTGTTGGACTCAAGAAGATCGCAGTGGGGATTTTCCTTCTCCTCTAAGAAAGAAGAAAGGTAAATCTCAAGTTCTTACCGAGTGTAGCTTTATTTCAAGAAGATCAATCACAAACATAACTTACAGGAATCATTTGCTTACCTATTCTTTGGTGAAAAATAAGCAATTAAGTAGTGGTCCTGAAAGAAATGGACCCACCACGTCGAATGATACATTTGTTGGTGAAAAAAATGGACACACTTTAAAATTGCATTCAAGTTTAAGACAGGGACGTGTCAATCCAAGAAGCAAGTAACCATGATTCGTTATTTGATGGTTAGATGGTTAGAACAACTATCGACTCATTGATGTAGAATATATATATATATATATATACATATATGTAAAATTGGATGTGAAGATTAAGGCTAAGGCCACACCGTCGAATCATTTGAGAATTATTATTAGCATTATTTGGTCACTGTGTCTGGAGGACGACGTGTATGCCTCAATCAGGTCACATTGCTATTGGAAGGGATGCTGTGGCCTGTGGGAACCTCTGCATTTAATGCTCACTTTGCGTCCCGGCTCATCAACCTAACTTCCTATCTCGTCTATTTCTACCAAGAAAGTTGATAACTATCTGTGTCAATTGCAACTGAACCATACAAGCTGAAATTTCAGATCAATGAGCTCCACTCTCCACAATCTGGTGTGCTGATGCATGCAGAAATTTGGAAAGTGGGTATTATTTGAAGAGATTGATCACAGGATGCGATATGAGGTGCATAAATGAGATGGGTGATCATTAGTTAATGAAGATATCGAATGATATGCATCTGTAAATGGTAGCTGAGTGAGTTGTTGATTGGACTTTTGGTCTCAGAAGATGGGACCCCTTTTTTCTGGCCTTCAAACATCACCAACCTAACATGATCAAGGAGCAGTCTGGATCTTTCATCGTCCGCCTTTGCACGAGTCTTAAATCGGACTGGGAACTAAACTTTTACTCAAAATTACCCTTCTGAAACTAAACTTTTAGTCCAAAGTACCCTTTCGAAACTAAACTTGACATACAATATTACCATAAGGAGTTAATATGTTTTTTGCATGCACAATTACTTCCCTTAATCTGATTTTGCATCATCATTTACTTGAACTTTACAAATTGGATTGGTATGTTTCACAAAATAACCATGGAGGAGAAGGTTGAAAAGACTAGGGAATCTTACAAGCATGCAGCTGATCAACACCATAAAGTTGGATTGACTTAGCTCTTAACTTCATTTTCCAGGCAGATACAGGGGCAAAGGAAACGCAAAGTTTAAGGTGGTTAAAACTACATACCCACTATTATTTGACGAAAGGACAAAGGGCAGGAGAGTTGACAACATTAAATATTTAGAACTGACATCCACATTCTGTAAGATCAGCTGTAAAACTTATTAAACAAACCCATGTGCAGACCTCAACTTCAATGTTCGGGACCAGAAATGAAGTAGATGCTCTTTTCTTTTTTCTCAGAAACTAATGCGTGCTTGAATCTTACATTGACTTTCTTCCTGGAATCATTCAAGATTTGTGACCTTTGACTCGTGACTAAGCTTGTTGCTGGCAAGTTTGACTTCCGCTTGTTGGCGGTTGTTTGAAGTAACTGCTTCCCATAGGAATGATAGACTGCAAATTTCAAAATCTTCTGATGCACAAAAATATTATGACAGATGAGTGAGAGGAAAGTTACCACAAGGGTATCCTTAATTCATGAAGCCCTCAGCATATTCATCAAACCATCTTTGATTCAACATCCGCCACAAATATGCTGCCTGAATCACACCACCCACCCAAGACATCCTTCCTGGAGCTCTGCAGAAAGGATCAACATTCAGACCTGTGAGATTTAAGGGATCACCTACTTTCACATAATCAATATCTTAAATTAATCAGAACTTTAGCTTATTTCAATCTGAGACTATATTCATAACCAACAGGCTACAGTGTTCCAAACTGAGAATTCCCACTTATAAATTCTATATGAAAGCAAGTAATCATCAATAAATATCAGCATCATATGATGATCATATTATTGGAATTGTTTTACGTTTCCAAAAGAATAACCATAACTAGCTACTGGATTCTCATCATAAGTTAATATTATTACAAGTTCACATTGCAACAGAAATTAAAAGTCAACAATCAAGAGAGAGAAAGGGACAGAGCTAGTGTTTAACACATGGATTCTAGTTCAGAGCCAGCTTTCATCCGACTTTTTGATTAAACTATCTACATTAGCCCATTGAACCTCATCATACTTTTTGACCTACAAAACACACTACAAGTATAACCAATACAAATGGGCAAATGCCCGCATGATAGCATATATGAAATTTCTGTACATAATACCTTACTGAACCCAAGCCAGTTTGAATCTCCTCTAAATGAGAAAGCCTTATTCTTCTCTTTCCACTGCCCGCAAAATATCTGCAAGTATAATCGTGATTCTATTGCGTTCATCATGTCATTACAAGGTTTTAAGGAATTGTTACATGGTAAATCAATTTTCAACCACATGCCATCTGTTCAAATAAAAATATAATAGAGAATCATGAGACAAGAAAAACTGGTAACTGAACTATTAATCCAAAATTGTTGGATCAAACTAATGCTAGCCGTTAGAGTTTTATGTTGTTATTATATATAGGAATACTATGATATTACTTTCTATATATAATAGGTTAGGTGTCATATTTTGAAACAAGAGGGTATACAAAATATCAGGAAAAAACCCACTTTATTTCTCTGATTATATATAATTTATACATGAGTATAATCTATTCTAATACTACTAAACTACTGGATTTTTCATATATACTAACTTATCCTATCTATCGTATATCTTATCTTATCTACTAGAAGATAAACTTCTCTCCTAGAAGATAATCTCCTAAGCTAACTAAACTTATCTAAGATAATTATCCAACACTCCCTCTCAAGTTGAGGAA
>JAOSBP010000002.1:8602744-8615653 GCA_027563825.1 Erythroxylum mucronatum | reverse complement strand
ATAGAATGACTGAAGAATAGGCAGAGATCAGATCAAGAAGAAATCTAGAACCTGTTCAGAAGAACCCAAAAATTCCATGTCGTCGGAAGTGACCGGAGATGTTTGAGCAAAAAAATCCATGTAACACGTGTACAATCATCAATGAAAGAAACAAACCATTTTGTCCCAGAAACATTAAAGACATTAGATGGACCCCAAATATCACTGTGAATGAGATAGAAAGGAGTAAAGGAGTAGAACTTCTTTTATTACTACTTGGAAAAGGTACACGTTTGTGTTTAGCAAGTTCGCACACCTCACAATGAAAGTTTTCAACATCTAAACCTTTAAATAAAGAGGGAAACATAATCTGAACAATCCTAAATGATGGATGCCCAAGTCGACAATGATGAAGCAAAATTTTCTTTTTATTGAAAGAAACAAGCTCTGCAATGAAGGAATGTGGTAACCTACTCTTGGTCATGTTTAGTTGGCTTGGTGCTTCTAAATAGTAAAGGCCATCCCGTTCCCTAGCATATCCAATCATCCTCCTCGAATCCTTGCCCTGAAATACACAATAGTTACTGTAAAAAATTACATTACAAGATAAATCTTGGGTGAGTTTCTATATGGAAACAAGGCTTGTGGACAATTTAGGAACATGAAGGACATTTCATAGAATTACTGATGGGCTTATTTTGACATCACTTATACTGGCTACAGTGGTTAAAGATCCATCAACCGTGGCTATTTTATATCAATGCTCTTCTTATGTTCATAAAAGGTCGTCCAAGAATTAATGGACAGTTCTTATCCTTTTCGAAATCTAGAACATCGAAGTCCACAGGGATAATAAACTTGTTCACTTGCATTAAGACGTCTTCCACCACTCCAAACGGTTCCTTAATTGATTGGTCAACCAACTGAATTAGCATTGAAGTTGGCTTTACCTCACAAAGCCCCAATTTCTTGAATATCGACAAAGGTATAAGATTTATACTTGCTTCTAACTCGCACAAGCACTTTGCCAATTCAAATTCACCAACTACACAGGGGATTGTGAAAATCCCCGAATTTTTCAGCATTGATGGCATATAACTGGTGATTATGAAACTACAGTCACTAGTTACTGCTACCGTTTGGTTTTTTTCCCAGGTGTGCTTCTTTGATAATGTCCTTCAGAAATTTAGCGTACTTGAACATATGTTCCAATGTCTCCACAAAAGAAAGATTATTTGCAAAGTCTTCAATTTCTCCACGAACTTTGTAAGTTGTGCATCCAGTTTGCTCTCTTGCAATCGTTGAGGATATGAAATCTTGAGTGCATATGGCGGAGGGATAACATAAGGCAAGTATTCACTCATGTTAGCATCCTTCTTCTTTTCTTGGTCTTTTTCTACTAGGTGGGGTGTAATTATTGGTTACTCAAGTTCTTTCAAACGTTGAAGTGTGATTGTCTTTATTTGCTCTTTTGGATTTGCTTCAGTATTGCTTGGGAGGCTCCTCACATGTCTTGTAGACAATGCATTTGTCAATTGGCTCATTTGAGCTTTTAAGTTATGGATGGAAGAGACATGATTTTTGATTGCTTATTTGAACTTCCCTTCCAATCTCTTATGAGCGTCATCCATGCTTATAAGCTTGTCCAAGATTTTGTCCAATTTAGAGTCAATAAAATTGGGTTTCACATATTTCTAGAAAATTCACCAAATAGGCATTAGAGATCTTCATTAGCTAACCCACAAAACTGCACATTCATTTGCAGCATATTCAACAAGGCTGACATGATCTCAAATGACGTTGCTTGCACCGATAATCGAGTGATGCCTTGATATGCAACGTTGAACCCTGATCTCATGATTTCTTAAACTACATGAGAGGTTTATGTCTTTTACCCACATTGTAGACATGACTCGCGAATTTCCCAAATAGAAAACAACTAATCACCAGTTCACTCTTTTAAAAATTTCCAAATACCCAGGAGTGTGCTACCATCTCAAATAGCTAATACTAGAAATCTATAGATACAGGATATCACGGCCTCATATCCACAAGTAGACACATGGGAATGTGCAAAAATGGAGACAAACCTCTAGATACACTAATGTCATCACTCACTAGATTCAAGCATACACTAACACACTAGAACAGATATGAGAATGAAGTTTGTGCCTACATCAAATGATATCACATAATCAAATACGTACTTGCAGACATTTAGCACGTCTTCAGCTATAGTAGTGTCATCAAACCTACCGGCCCATCTAAACATGCATGCACATGTGTGCTTGTAAGTGTGTGAGCAAGCATGCATTTTCAAAATTTTAAATTGCTATATACAAATCTAAACATTTCAACTAAGAATATCATACTCACGTATGTAAAGTCCGCAAGGGAATATCTTGATCATAAACATCTACACTTCTGCAGAAGCTACGTGCTACAGCTGCCTGGAATCAAAATAATGAAAAAGTCAAGAAAAATTTGTGTAGAAGATAAATCATCACTATTCATGTCAAATAAGCAAGGGCAAGCCTCAAGGAGTGAAATGTTAGAATTGTTAAATATTTTCAAATTAGTGATGCTCAGATTTGAATAGAAGGTTGAAACAGAAGTCCATCACCAGTACTCAATCAGTCACCCCATATGGAGCAACTTCTATCAAGACCAGAGATCCAATATTGAAGCTATTATGAATAGGAAAGTCTTAGGAATCCTAATGTATCCATGATTCTACCGTGGGCATGATATTGCTTCCCCCTTGAGCAATTGCCCTTTTGTAAAGGACTAGTTCATCTCTCATCTCACACAACTCAGAGACAACCTTTGCAAGCTCTTTTTTGTATTAATCAAGAAAGCTTTTCAAGGCCATTACTACGAGTTTCTATGTATGCTACAAATGAACTCTCCTTGGGTATTTATAATCCTCCACCTCCTCAATGTATGACTAGGATTCATTTAATCTAAGGGCTCACATTCATCATCTAAAATTCTCTACATCTATCTACATGTTCAAGTATTATCTACAAGATTCTATAGTCTTCTACCAAATGGAGATGAACTTGAGAAGGAGAAAGAAGAGTTCCAAGAGGAGATGCAAGGTGCCTTAAACATTGTCGTTTCCAAATGTCTAGACCAAGTGAAGACCTTGGAGGAGTCTCTTCAATCTAAAATTCTCTACCTCAAAGAAGAGCTTGCAAAGGTCGTTTCTGAGTTGCATGAGACGAGGAATGAGCTAGTCCTTTGCAAAAGGGCAATTGTTTAAAGGGGAAGCAATGTCATGCCCACGGGAGTCACTACTCCTTCAAAGGTGGATGTTCCAAAGCCAAAGACGTATGGTGGGTCAAGGAATGCGAAAGAGATTGATAATTTCTTTTAAAGATTGGAGCAATACTTCAAGGCATTTGGTGTCGTGGAAGATGCCAAGAAGATTGACAATGCCACTATCTAAGTTGAGGATACCGCGATGGTTTAGTGGAGGAGAAGACATGGTGATATTCAAAAAGGTACTTACACTATAGACACATGGGACGAGTTCAAAAAGGTACTCAAAAGGCAATTCTACCCCGAAAATGTTGAATTTGAGACGAGAGTCAAGCTAAGACATCTCACACAAAAGGGAAGCATTCGAGATCATGTGAAGGAGTTCTCCGAAGTGCTCTTGGAGATCACCGAGTATCCAGATAAGGAAGCACTCTTTGCCTTTATGGATGGTCTACAAAATTGGGCAAAGATGGAGATCCAAAGGTGTGGTGCACAAGACCTCGCCACCGCCATTTCCATTGTCGAGTTGCTTATCAAATTCAAGAAGCCTAAAAAACCCAAGTCTCATAAAGACAAAGGTGGCAAAGGAAAAAGTGGGGGAGACAACCATCAAAGCAAAAAGGGCTCCCCCAAGAATGGCAAGCATAAGGAGAGGCCATAAAGAGGACAAAGGTGGGAAAGCATCAATCAAATGCTTCTTTTGTAAGGGATCGCACAAGGCAAGGAAGTGCCCAAAGAAGAGCAAGCTCTCCGCCTTGATTGAAGAAAGGGAGGAGCAACAGCAGCACGAAGAGACCAAGATGAGGTCCTTACAAATCCAAAATACCATCAAGGCCAAAATTGAGGTGCCAAAGTTCGAGAAGAAGGGATAATTGTTCGTGGAAGTCAAGGTGGGTGATAAAGTTATAAAAGCTTTAGTTGACATCGGAGCTAGTCACAACTTCCTCGAAGTAAAGGAAGCCAATCGATTGTGCCTCAAGCTTAACAAGGAGCAAGGATGGCATAAAGCAGTGAATTCCGAGCCTAACTTTACCATTCGAGTTGCTCATGACGTCAAGGTATGCTAGGTGAGTAGTGTACCCTTATTGATTTTTCAATTGTACCTATAGATGATTATCCAATTGTGCTTGGCATGGAGTTTATGGATAGTGTCAAGGCTGTGTTGATTCCCTTCGCCAACACTATGTGCGTCTTGGAGGAGAGTAATGCGTGCATGGTGCCCTTATCATGTGAGGCAAGTCTAGAAGCCAAGCAACTTTCAGCTATGCAAGTTGCCAAGGTTGTGAAAAAGGCACAACTCACATTCTTAGTGGCACTTAGGGAGGAAGAGCTAGCTTTGTCAAATGGGCTACCCAAGGAGATTGCCCATGTCCTTCAGGAGTGCAAGGATGTGATGCCCGCAGAGTTGCTTAAAAAGCTCCCACCGAAACAAGAGGTTGATCACAAGATCGAATTAATGTAAGGTGCAAGTCCACTTGCAGCGATATCCTACAGAATGGCACCTCCCAAGCTTGAAGAATTGAGGAGGCAACTTAAGGAGTTGTTGGATGCGAGATAAATCTAACTATCAAAGGCTCCATATAGTGTACCCGTGCATTTTCCAAAAGAAGCACGATGGGTCACTCTGATTGTGCATCGACTATAGGGCACTCAACAAGATCACCGTGAAGAACAAGTATCCCATTCCCCTCATTGCTAATTTGTTTGATCAACTTGGAGATGTATGATGGTTCTCCAAGCTTGATTTGAGGTCAGGCTACTATCAAGTGCAACTTGCAGAGGGAGATGAGCCAAGGACAAGGTATGGTTCCTTCGAGTTCTTAGTCATGCCCTTTGGACTCACGAATACACCTGCCACATTTTGTACCCTCATGAATTGGGTATTCAACCTTTCTTCGACAAATTTGTCGTACTATACTTGGATGATATTGTTGTTTATATCAAAACATTAGAGGAACACGTCAAGCACCTACGACAAATTTTCCAAATAGTAAAGGAGAACGAGCTTTATGTGAAGAAAGAGAAATGTGCTTTTGCACAACATGAAGTAATGTTCTTGAGGCACATTGTGAGATGAGCCAAGCTAAGGATGGACAAGTGCAAAGCACAAGTCATCCATGATTGGGAACCACCAAGGAAGGTGTTGAGTTACGTTCCTTTCTTAGCTTTGTCAAATACTATCGAAGATTCATCAATTTATTGAAAAAGAATAGAGTTTGGGCTTGAGCTGCTAAGCGTCAAGGAGCATTCGATCAAATAAATCCTAGAACCTGTGTTCTTTGGAGCAGGTTAGTCTAACAAGGGAGATTTTAATAATTGAATACTACTCTACGCCTAATGCCTCCTTAATCCGCAGGAGAGCAATGTCTCTTTAGGTGAAGGAATGGCTATACTTAATTTTCTTAGCAACACTAGCAAGAGGAACCCATTCTTCTACCTCTACTTTTATAAAACATTATCTGAAAGCACAACCCACTTTTCAAAGAAGGGAAGCGACTCTCTCATAGGTCAAAGGTGTAGCTTCGAAATGATTTTTTTCATTTCTTTATATTTAAAAGCGATTTTTCAAAAAGGTGATCAAATGGTTATACGGCTATATGACCCTCCCTCTATCTAATTCTCCTCTAACCTTATGTCTAGAGGCTAGAGCAAAGAATCCGTTTTGCGCTTTCCAACTTGCTTATTCTTATTTCTTTCTGGAAAGCCTACTTTTTAGTCCTATAATGAGCCCTTGAACTTGAGGAGGGGTGATGTAGTTCAATTTCTTAAGTCTTAACTTTTAAGTTGAGTACTTTTTTTCTTTCTAAAGAGTTACTATGGTTTTTATGTATAAAATCCCTTCCATTGCATTTCTAAATCAAGTAACCATTGTGAAATGCCAAAAGTAACACTAAGAAAACATTCAATTTATGTGATAGGATAGGCGAAGAGGCAACAACATGACAATGACAGTGAGTGCATTAGATCAACATTTGCCCATGTAAGTCCAGTGAATTTAGTTTCTTGTTGACGTGTTGAGAAATATCTAAAAGATGGTTGCATTAGCAAAACAAAAGATATACAATTTCAATTAGCCACTTATAGAGTTGGGTACCATGGACCAATGATTGGGACTGAAACAAAGCCCAGCCCAACTACCTTCACCAACACCAGAATCCCGAGGCAACACCGAGTATGTGAGTCTGTTGATATCTGAAGATTTCAGAAGTGCATATGGATAAGGGATTTCAATCATGGGAAAAGGAAAGTTCCAAGAAATGTAAACAATAAAGAGTTGCTAAGAATGCACGTGAAACTGCAAATACGATGATCAGTTTGGATTATGTCCTTTAAAGAGGTAGATTATCAACTATAAACACATATTTAGATGGAGACGTCTGCTTGGAACTTTTGTATAAAATGAAAGGCAAAAGAGGCATGCTTTGACTTCCTGCCAACTTTGCTAAATGAAGAATTGTATGGATGAAGAAAATTCATTTACAGAGACTCTACCTTTACCATTAGCATCTAGCTTGGAGATGATGAGGTGGCCATAACTATCCACACTTCCCAACACCAAGTAACCGGGCCCTGCAGATGATTTATAGTAACAGTAATATTATCAATAAAGCTTATCCTGAAAAAGCAGCAAATTTGGGTCTTATGATAAGCAATGTCGAATACATATTATCTATGTTTTATCATATACCGTGAATACCTTCAGTTTCATGAAGTAAAATACTTTGAATTTCAGATCGATGGGGGCAACGGTTGAGTAAAGAAGACTCTACAACCTTTAACAATCCAAACAATTTATTATTTAGATACAATATCACCATAAGTCAAGCTGATATTACTCCTTGCATCTCACATTTCAAGAAAGAATGTAACCTTCATCTAGATGTTTTAAATAGCGAGCTTCAATATCATCAAACCTACCTGAGTCTGCACAGGGACAAGGAGGCTTTCTTTCCCTTTTGTGAGAGAAGAATCTTCCATTGATATCTACGAAAACAGAAGGTGATAATCCATCGTATCCAGAGCTAATACATATAGCTTTCTGTTTTCCTCAGAAACGACTCGTTAGACAATTCGAAATTACTATTTATAACGACCAAATTGGCTAAATCTTCAACTATACTAAACAGATCATAATAACAAGGTTTTGACACGTTTCGAGAATTTAGTAAACATGAAAAGCGCCAGAAACCACGAGTCAAATGCAGGAAGTGACCAGTACCTGCACTTTGTAGACATGGCACCCAGAAGCGACGTAGACCCAACAAGAGGAACCCTCATCATTAACCTTAAACAACAAAAGCAAAACACGTTTACGAAACAACGAACACACAAACTTCTTGAAAGTTGATACACATAAAAGAAGGGGAAATTAAGATACGGAGGAATGACATACATGAAGAGCGAGACGACTGGATTGGATGGTCCCAGGTGAAGGATGTTGAAGAAGCGTAGGTGGCACTAATGCCCTTCTCAGACTCTTTGCTTCCAACATAATTATGTCTCTTGAGTCTCTTTATCTCAGTCTCAGTGTCACACGCTATATAATACTTCTTGCTTCCACCGACGGTGATTCTCTGTAAAAGGGTGGCGCAGAAAGCTTGGAGTCTTTGAAAAGGGCTGATTGAGAGAGTTGGGTTGTACGGACTTATCTCTAATTATATATGAGAGAGTTAGACATCCATGGAAATAGCTGCTTGAGGAGGAAGAAGCCGGCGAGTCTACGACAGTAAGAACTAAGAACTGAAGGGTTTAAGGGACTACTTTTCTTTTATCAGTTTTATCTTTTTTTTTTCCATGCGAGTTCTTTCACGTGTAGTTTACTACTATTCTCTCGTCCTTTTACCGTCTGTTTTTTCTCAAGGTAAACAGCAAAAATAACTATAACAGATATTCATATTAACTTTTTAAATTAAATGTCCTTTAAATTATTTAAGACAAAATGTTCTCAACGCATCTTTTTATTTTGATATTCAAATAGTTACCAAGCTTGGCTACTAGAAGAATTTTCTATTCGATTCATATTCCAAACCTTTTTTTTAATACTCTTGAAATTGGGTTTTTCAGTATCTCAGAATTCTGTCAAGGGTTTCTCTTGATTCTTCCAAATTTCTGGAGCTATAGTAAAGTTCACCAGTTTCAATGACCGAACATTTTCATTTTCTATATAAGGAAATTTTAAACAAATTTCATCAAAAGAGTTGGCATGACTGAGTATTATATATGCCGGGAATAAGGGCATAAGCAGTTTCACTAAATTAGATTGCAGCCAAGAAATTGCAGAAACATCAAATGTGAGCTCAGAACAAAAAGAACACTTCCAAACATGTAAAGAAGGAAGATGAACCCAATACGAGGTCTAGAAAGTGTTCATCTGAAAAGAAAAACGAAGGTAAGAAAATCAAAAGGCCCTCAGATCTCATAGCTTGAACGCATCATACGTGGTATAGCGCCAATGGTTTTCGTCAAAGCCTTTCCACAACACTTCTGGCACACACACACACACACACATAGATAGATAGAGAAAGAGAGTGAGTGATGAGGAAAGGCTCCGACAAATAAATACCAAGCGACCACTCAATACAGTTGATTTGTGCATCATTGGGCGCAGAATAGATAAAAACACAATTAATTTGAATCTAGAGTTTACTCATGGCCTTAATCATTGCCAATAGAAATATAGGGTTTTCTTCAAATAGTCAAATGTCTATGACTTGAAAGCATTTGGGCAACTATTGACGATCTAATATCCTATTCACATAGCCGCCGAAACAACAACGACCATATCAACCACTTCGAAGCTCTTTCTAATTCAGAAACACCTCCAAACACAAGCAAAAGTGAAGTAGTTGGATTTCCGAGCTATCAAGTAAACCTGTTATTCAAGTAGACAAATAAAAGACCCAAGAACTAAAAACAATTAAGGAGGGTCAGATATAGCTTTCTAGGCTGCAACGTGCATCAATATAGCAGACTCAAAGTCGCTCAGAGCCCAGTGCATGTATCATCATTCACTTGCGCTTTATTCAACTTAAAAAGACGAATTCAAAACCCAAAATAAGCCATCGTTAAGACGGAATGTAAACCAAAGGCGGTTCCAGTATCAACCGCGCATATTAAGAAAACGAAATTGAATTATTACAAATAAAAAAGAGGCCTCAGATCTCATAGCTTTAAACGAATCATACACGGCTACAATGCTAATGGCATCCAGTGAAAGCCTTGGTACACCAACCACCACTACCAAGAACGCATATAGAGAGAGAGAGAGAGAGAGAGAGAGAGAGAGTAGCAGTGAAGAGATGATGGTGGTGATGAAGATGATGATGCGGCGGCGGTGGATATGGTGATCAGTGAAGACTTAACGCTTCAACCATTAGCAACCGTTCACTACTCTTAAATGTGTGCATCATAGGCCTAAACACGCAATACTCAATACACATTCATCAGATTAAACAAAATTGACAAGGGAGATAAAGAAGCAGAAAGAAAATGCGTTTAGATACATCCGCCTCTAGTGCGTTATAGAAAGGGGAAAGTGGAGACAGCTAGGGTTTCAGGTAGTTGTGTTCAACGTTTATACCAATTCATATTAAGCCTATATCTTAGGCCCAAATAAGCATTGAATAGACTCGGTCGCATGATGCAATCGGCCCGTCTGGGGTATGGATTATATAATTATTACAATTATTGATCAAATGGCCGGTAGAATTAATTTTTTGATTTAATTTATTTTAATAATTTATATTATTAAAGTTGAATAATTTATTAATTAATTGATTATTTTTATAAAATATTCAATTTTTATAGATTAAAATGAATTAATTAATTTTTATTTAGTAATCTCATTTGAATTAAATTTTAATTCTTAACATTCTCTTTTAATTATGTTTTAAAATTTTAAATTTTATTCAATCTTTAATCAGTTTAAGACGATTTAATATCAATTAAATCTTAAAACTTAAAATTTTTTATATAACTAATTTAATTCTTAGTCTAACTTTTAAAATTAGTTTTATCTATTAATTCTGTTAGTTGAGTTTTAATTTCTTTATTTAGATCTAGTTCTTCCTTTTTTATTATTTTAGTTCAATTATTTGAACAGATTTTTCTAAACTTATAATGGGTTCGGTAAATCTTATAGGTCTTTCTAATCTTACGTATTGTGATCTTAATAAAGAATTTTTTTGGCAAATCCGATAAAAGAGCTCCTGTGATATACTTGATTATTCATCTTAGCCCTTGTGTTTTTAATTCGTTCACCTTAGCTCCTATGTTTTTTATTCTTATTCAAGATACCTCAATTGGGTATTTTTGGACAAATTTACCCTTAGAATCAAGAGATTAAAAACATGTATTTCAATAATCTAAGGGCAAACTTCTCCGAAAATACCCAATTGGGGTATCTTGAATGAGAATAAAAAACACAAGGCTAAGGTGACCGAATTAAAAACACAGGGGTTAAGATGAATAATCAAGTATATCACATGGGCCATTTTATGTGATTTGTCTAATTCTTTTTACTTGAAAACTCAAAAAGACACTCTAAAAACTCCCTTGCTATGGTTTTTTCTACTCTTTAAGTAATTGTATCAGCCTTGAACGCAATATGTGACATGATCAAGAACAAGGTCGTGTTTCATACTATGACTTATCTATTCAAATAGGAACAAGCACTAGCATACTCATGTAAGAGGTCATGTTTCTTTATTGTAACTTCTTCGCCACCTAACACGAACTTTGACCTATCCATTTACAAGATGTGTCTTCAATTCTTGTATCCAGAAGGGAATGCAGTCGTTTGTTACACCATGTTTGATGTTTTCTTTTAGTTCTTTTATCAAGAGAGGGACATATGTTGTAATATGCTCGTATTTGAGACCATGTTCAAATAAATATAAATCTTTTTCTTCATTTGATGTACAAAGATGTAAAAACTTCTCGATCTTGTGATAAAATCACTCCTATGCAACATATCTTCAAAATTACCTAAAAAGTTAATAAAATTAATTAAATATCATATCGAGATAATTAGATACTGAAATATAATAAAATACTAAGTTAAATATATGTACATCAAATTACTAAAGACTTATATTTTTGTTTATCTTTAAGTAAATCAATCAAATAACTTATCAACATTATGAATTTCAATTCCATGAATTGTCATTAATCTAATTATAATAGCTAAAGATGATCATTATTTGCTTAGTGACATTATTCATTAACTATTTTGATTTTTAGACGCGTAAACAGACTAGTAATTTAACCTGAACCTAACTTCACAATCTTTCAAATTTGAACTAAAGTTAAATAATTGTTATATATAAGAAAAAAAACATAATAGGAGTGAGAAGTAAAAACCAATAAGTAGTTTGCAAATCTTATTAAAACAAATTAACGCAACATATTTTAAAACTTTGTATAGAGCATAAAAAGCTTGTTTGAAATATTATCTCAACCTTTTAATGTGATGTCAAATACTTGGTCATGAATACCTTTAGGTATTTAATTGGATCATAGTTTCAGATAGCTACAAGCACTACTCATAAATTTGTGTCATTACTTGGATTAAAATCAGTGAAATAAAATTTATTTAATACTCAAATTTCATTCATTTTTTAATACCATGTCAATTCACAATCAATCTGGATAATAAGCTACTTTTAAGCCAAACTCTAAATTCAAACTATGTTAAGATTATATACACGTATATCATTTAATTCAAACATCATTCTTAATATTATTCAACCTTAAAATAAACCAGTCATTAATGACCATATCTATGAACCTAGTATAGCTGAATTACAGAACAGTATGAATTTCTAAATAATTGGGTTATTTAATTTAATTTTCATTTTTTATTTTCATGGAATTGTAACTTACTAAGCTATTGCAGTTAGATTGGTTTCCTTATGACGCATGCGATCCCTTTTCCATACTACAATATCCCTAATGGACACATATATAGCACATGAAATAAATAAATAAGTACACAAAAAAGTTGAGAAAGGAGAAAGAAAAGAATTATATAAACTTCTTTGAGCTAAGTTATGGGTTTTGCGTTGGTTTAAGTCCACGAGAATAATCAATAGTTGATTACATGCATAGAAAACAAACAAATAACAAAAATGGAACATATAAAATGAAAAAGGAACAAGAAAATAAACAAACACATAAAAGTAAAACAAAAATCATTATTATAAATATATGATTAGGTAGATTCTTAATAAGTGATTCTTTAAAGACAAGTACCTAGACTTTATCCTTATCTTTGTTTGTAAAAAATGGACAACATATTTGTGGCCCTTTTCTAACATAATTTTATTAGTGTAACATAAAATGGTTATTCCTTTGATATCTGAGATTCTTCCTGGATATGCCTTTTAACTCTTCCCTGGCACCCTCGTTGGCTTGCTCTTTGGTTCCTCCATAACTTTAATTTGCTTTTTACATTTGTTCAATTTTCCTATTAAAATTTATTGTATCTTTCTTGATAAATTCTTAAAAAGAATCTGACACTACACCATCAATAAAATAATATAAATTATCACAAGAAAGGGACTTGTTTACTGAGATATTGAAGGTGGCCTCTTCTCTCTTTCAAACATAAGTATCAATTTTTAAAGTTGCCAACTAATCAACATTTTCTTATAATCTCTCAAATCT
>JAOSBP010000002.1:8570880-8582087 GCA_027563825.1 Erythroxylum mucronatum | reverse complement strand
AGAGTGTAGTACATGTTAAGATCTTTCCATGGGTATATCATATGTCACATTTGGACTTAGGATGAAAAAGTTATAAGGTTTGGAAGATGACAGTTACTATTTATTTGGTCAGTGCTACTGTTCATATAGACATTCTCTAGGCAGCAACTTTAAGCAAGTTTTTACTTTTTTTAATGATTGAATTAATATTTCCTTCCTTCATGAAAGTTGTAAAGCATCTTTTTATCTTTCCAATGAGGTAAAATGTGACATTTTTAGACTTTTGTGTCAAAAGATATGAATTTTCAAAATTTTGACCTTATGTAGGAATTTTTGAATTTAGGCAGAATTTTTGAAGCAATTTTTGACCCCCTTAATGACCAAATCAGTTTCTAAATCCTTCATGAAAGTTGTAGGGTTTTATTTTAGCTTTCTAAAGACACCAGGTTTATAAAATTTGGAATTCTAGGTAAAGAGTTATTAATTTTTGAAGTTTCAGTTGTTTTAAATATATATATATATATATAATTGATTTCTCGTACTCGCACTCTGGCGAGCGAGTGCGAGCGTTCGACCCAGCAAGTGCACTCGCGAGGGCAAGCGATTTTTCAGACTCGCACCCTCGTGAGTGCTAGCGTCTCGCCCAGCGAACGCTCGCAACCGCGGGGCTCGCTTCTGCCATTTTTTATTTTCTTTTTTTAATGATTTTAATTTATTTTCTGATTTTTCTCTTTTCTCACTCCTTTGCTTGTAACTTTTTCGTTTGACCTCTGATTTACGTGAATTTTGAAGTATTATTTTTCAACAAAAAAAAAAGAAATTTCTACCCCCTTTCATGAAAAGTTCAAATTTTCGGGTTTGAGTTTATATTTACGGGATTATACAAGGAAGCCAATTGTATGGAGTTTCTGAATATAAATTCGTAATTGGGCGATTTCTCTAACTATAGTGATCCGATTGAGAGGATTTTTGTTTCAAATAAATCTCGAGACATGGAATTTCATTTTAGCTTAAGAATCGGATCAAATTGTGGGCCCTAAGAGGATAAATTTTATTTGAGGATTATTAGGGTGAATCTTACAAAATCTGTGCGGATGACATTAAAATAAGTTCGATTGAGTTAATCTTCGTGGTGAGGAATTCCTCCCTCGTGAGAAGAGCGTCCAGATATCACGTAGGACGTCGGATACGTGTCTCACCACGATAGGGTTCCAACAATTTAACTCCAAAAAAAGGTATTAAGGCATTCTAAAGTTATTTTTAGTGAATTTTTGCGCTACGGACTTGACATAAGAAGATACTTGAGGTTTTCATGTCTCGTGTGATAGGTTAAGTGTTTAGTAACGAACGATAGTCTCTCTGATTGAGATTTTTTGGGATAAAAGTCTCAAATAAAGTTTACTGATAATGTTTTCAACACTAGTATGTGATAATTAGACTGTGCATTCAGGTTTCGTATTTATTGATAGGATATTTTGTCACATACTATATGACATATAGAATGTGAGGATAACATACAGGTATATCGCTTGTGTATGTGGACCTTTTAGGTACCAATGACAACGTAGCCACCATAGTGGCCTTTTGAATCAATATTTTGAATTATTCTGCTTACATGTTGGGTGATGTCTCTGGTCTTATGTTTGGTTATTCTGCCCACAAATGTTGACTTTACATAGGATTTTGAGATGTGCATAAAGACATTAGATGGAGGAAAATTATTGCTTAAATGATCTATTCGCCTGCAGGTGGTAGTGTCATGAGAGCTGATAGTGTGTACTTTGATCACTTTTATGTAGAGGTCTGGTTTTATGTATTATGTATTCAGCCTACATATGTTTCATAATATGTGTAATCAGATTCTCAATAAAGATAATATTTTAAGGCTTTAAGTATCGTTGTTATCCTACATTTGTGATGATCTTTACATTGTTATTTTGTAATCACTTTTTTCTGTCAACAACAACAGTGTCACCAGTGAAACTTTGACCGATTTCAATTTTAAGCAATGGAAGAAGGATGTAAAATTTGCCTTGGAGATGGCAGATATCAACATGACTATGCTGATGGATAAACTATTTCCACTCACATCCATAAGCTCGAATGCTGATAAAGCAACCTTTGCAACCTAAGAGCAGTCAAACAAGATATGCTATTTGACCATTAAGAGGTCAATCCCAGATCATTTGCTGAGTGGACTAACGGACACTAACATAGTGAAGGAGTTTTTGGATAATGTTTCCCAGATGTATAAGATCTCGTCGAATGCTGAGATAAGTACCTTGTGTAAAGAATTATTTTCCATGAGGTATACTGGAGAAGCGAGAGTATGAGACTACATCATTAGGATGGTCTACCTCCAGAGCAAGCTAAAAGCGCTGGAGATTCAAATTCATGATATAGTGATAGTGCACCAAGCTCTAAATACGCTCCCTCTATAGTTTGGTATGTTGGTCACTTCTTATATTTCACCGAATGAGGCTTGGGATATCAATGTCTTGATTTCCTGATGTGTTTTAAAGGAGGAGAAATTGAAGAACACTCCTCATTCAACTTTGTTTGAGAACACTCCTCATTCAACTTTGTTTGCAGCCAAAGGAAAGGGAAAGACCAAGCCTTGCAAGTTCAAAAGTAAGAAATTCAAACCCTCTCCACATTTACAGATTGGTCAGTTTAATATTACAAATGGTCCACAAGATTTTAAGAATATGCGGTGCTTCTTCTATATGAAGAAGAGGCATAAGAAATCCGACTGCTAGAAATATAAAGTCTAGAAAATCAAATATGAACTGCTAGGTAACTTCTTGGCTTATATGATTTATGAATCCAATATTACTATAGCCACGTATAGTTCTTAATGGCTTGATAGTGGAGCATTTAATCATGTTGCTTCCACAATGTAGGGGTTTAGATCCAGGAGAAAGCCAACTAAAGGGGAGGAGAAACTGATGGTTGACAATAATGAAGAATTTTGTGTTTTGTATATAGGAGATGTATGTTTAAATCTTGATACAAGGTTTGTACATGTATTATACGACACATTTTATATACCGTCTTTTAGATGAAATATGATCTCTGTATCAATGTTAAACAAATAAGGTTCTCGTTATGTCATTGATACTTCAATTGTAAATTATCTTTTAATGCAAAACATAATGGAATTGTCTTCTTGTCATTTGAATTAAATAGAATGCGTCTTACCTCTCACGAAATGTATGCTTCTTCATATATTACTGAACCTGTTACTCGAAAGAGACCTTTGATAAAGGAAATGTCATACATTTTGTGGCATAAATGCTTAGGCCACATTTCTGGAGATAGAGTTGAGGGATTGATAAAAGAAAATATTCTCCCAATTTTAGATTTTGATAATCTAGAGACATGTGTTGACTACTGCAGAGGTAGGTTGACCAAAATAAAGAAAAAAGGGTAACTCGAGCATCTGGATTGTTGGATCTCATACATACAAATATTAGTGGACCTTATACAGCTACAATATGCAATTCTAGATATGTTCTAACATTCATTGATGATTATTCCTATTACGATTATATGTTCTTGCTTTAAGGAAATGTTTGAAGTTCTTGATAAATTCAAGATCTTTAAGATTGAGGTTGAGAACTAATTGGAAAAATTTATCAAGATTGTCAGATCTAACTATGAAGGAGAGTATTATGGCAAACATGGTGTTTTAGGACAAGAAAATGGTCCATTTGCCAGATATGTGGAATCAGTTAGAATAGTGACTCAATTCACTATGCCAGGTAGTATTAAGCAAAATGGTGTGGCCGAAAGGCATAACCGCACCCTAAATGACATGATGAGGTCAACTCAGAGCAGGCCTAACCTACTTGATTATCTTTAGGGTGAAGCCATCAAGACGACATTATATATACTGAACATAGTCTTGAGCAAGTCAGTGCCAAAGACATCTTTTAAGATCTGGAAAGGGTGGAAGCCTAGCCTTTGACACCATCGTATATAGGGTTGCCCTGTTGAGGTACGCTTGAATAATCCTTATGAAAGCAATTTGCACACTCATGTTACTCGTTGCTATTTAGTTGGATACCCTGACCACTCTTAAGGCTACAGATTTTACTCTAAAGAAGGGGGCTAAAATAGTTGAATCACAAACATTTAAGTTTCTGGAATACGATGTCTAAGATAAGGGTAGACCCTCTCACCCTTTAGATGAGAGCAAGACAGATACTACCGTTATTTTGTATCTGCCACTCATACAGTTAGGTCCAATGGATCAAGGTCTTATTATTGTACGAAGAACAGGAACTCATACCTGTATAAATAGAGGTTCCTAGGTTACAAAAACCAATGTAATTGCAAAGATCCACTAGAGTGAGACAACCTACTATTCCATCTGATTACATAGTCTATTAGGGAGAATAAGACTATGATATTGGATATATTGTGGATCCAGTTACTTTTACATAAGTTGTTTTTGGACCCCATGCAGATTTGTAGTAGGATGCAATAAAGGACGAGATGCAATTCATGAAGCCTAATAAGGCATGTGTGTTAGTTGATTTACCTTAACATTGCAAACTCGTCAGTTGTAAATGGTTATTGAAGACCAAAAAGGACACTTAGTGTAAAGTTAAGCAGTTTAAGGCTCGACTGATTACCAGAGGGTTCACTTAGAGAGAGGGGGTTGACTTTAATGTTACCTTCTCTCCCATATCCTTTAAGGATGCATTAAAAGTGATTATGACAATAGTAGCTCATTATGGTATGAAGCTACATCAGATGGATGTTAAAATCACTTTCCTAAATGTTGATCTTTGTAAAAAAGTCTATATGGAGCATCCTTAAGGATTTCGGGATCAAAAAAAGACTGACAAGGTTTGCAAATTGAGAAAATTGATATATGATTTGAAACGAGTTTCCAGACAGTGGTAACTAAAGTTTAATGAGGTTTTGATCTCTTTCGACTTCTTGGAGAACGAAGTTAAAAGATGCTTGTACTACATAGTCAAGGGGGCAAAGTTATCTTCCTATTGTTGTATGTGGATGATATATTGCTCGCATCAAATGACTTGACCATGTTGTATGAGGTTAATCAACTTTTGGCTAAACATTTTGACATGAAGGATCTTGGTGAAGCATTTTTTATCCTAGGTATTCAGATTCACTGGAACAAATCTCAACACTATTTAGGTCTCTCATAGGGTGCATATATTGAGCGTATGTTACAAAGGTTTAATATGGTTACTTGTAAACCTATCGTAGTACGTATCTCTCATGGTGAGAGCTTGTCTTTGACACAATGTCCAAAGAATGATGTCGAGAGAGACGCTATGAAGAATGTTCCATATTTTAGTGCGGTTGGTAGCCTGATGTATACCCAGATGTGTACTAGGTCAAACATTGCATTTGTTGTTCGACTGCTAGGTCGATATCTGGCTAACCTAGGGATAGACCACTGGATGCAGTTAAACGAGTGTTTAGATACTTAAAGGGAACCAAGATTATATGTTGACATATAGAAGGGTCAATAATCTAAACCTCGTAGGGTATACAAATTCTGATTTTGCTATGTGTCCTGATGATTGAAAGTCCACTTCAGGTTACATTTTTATGTTAAACAGATGATGCAGAGTCGTGGAAGAGTGTCAAGCAGACACTGGTGACTTCCTCGACTATGCATGCAGAGTTTGTAGCATGCTATGTGGCTGCTTAATAGGCAGTTTGGCTCAAAAACTTGATTTTTGAATTGTCTGTGGTTGATTCAGTGGCTAGACCCATTCAATTGTATTGTGATAATCTTGCTGTTGTGTTGTTTAGTAACCACAATAAGAATATCACAGGGTCTAAGTATTTGGAGGTCAAATACTTCAACATAAAGGAGTTGATACAAAATGGTGACATTGAGGTGGAACATTTGAGGACTGAGGAGTTGTTAATTGATCCTTTAACTAAAGGTCTTCGCCCACTTGTGTTTGAAAGACATGTATATAGTATGGGTGTATTAAAGTCCTTAGACACTGTTAGTTAGGGATCATTATGTTTGCTCCTTGTTTGTTTATACATTTTGATGTATTATAATAGTATGGTTATTATTAATAAAGATGATAATCTTTTTATCCTCAATAATACTTGTTATTATACACTGTCATAGTACATGTAAAAGTCTTAAGGTCTGTGCCAATTTTAAGCATTTTAAAGGTCATTGGATATATATACAAATTGACCTACAACCTATGTCGTTAGGACACATACAATTTAATAAGTATATCCATAGTTTTTAACATAACATAGGGAGATATAAGTGTTTAATCCCATAAAGTTTTTCTTTAATGCAGTTCAGTGTTCGATGAGAGAGAACAAGATTTCTCTGGTGCAGTTTCGTATATGCAGTTTAGCATAAAGTTTAGAGAAACTGAGACCTACAAATTGAAAGATGATACATATCAGATCATACAGGTATCATCCGAGTTTGCCATACCATAATTTCTCATTCATGTTAATAAGGTCTTAAATATGCGTGATTGTATTGGATTTATGTCTCACATGACATATGTATTTGATATTTTTCAATATCGAAAGCCTTATGGGACAGAATAATGGACTTTTATTATCTTTGGATCAACTGATTTTTAAACCTGGTCGACCAATACAGTAACATGGCTTAATTGGATTTTAAATTGGTTTTAAACTTGGGTCAACACTGCAATTGATTATTGGCTAAAGGGGAGAAAGTTAAATATTTTCCTATAAAGATGAACAACAATTAATTGCATTTTGTTGGTTTTCAATTACTTATTGGTTAAGTTACGCGAATTTGATCTAGATAAAGATAATAAAGTGGTCTGATAAATGATCTAGGTTAATGGGTGAAGTTCAAAAGAAAAATAGACCTTGATTAGTGTGGACCAGACTCATATCGGGCATGTAATGGGGAAGGCCGATATGAAAACTATATATAGAGGTTAAGGTCTCTTATAGTTGCTTAAGTAATTAGTAAACGTAAAGTTACTCTGATTTATTAAGAGGTTCACATTTTAAGAAAACTATAGAAAGACGCTGACCACGCCTCAGTGAATAGATCCTGCGAAGGTGCTAGAGGATTCGTGCTCGTTCCAACCTCGGAAAGCTCCTCCAATCGTTATGGAACCGAAATTAGGTATTTCCGCATTTCTTTATTATTTCCCTTTCACGTTCGATCCGGGATACGTAATTAAGGCTCCTGTTACGTGTTACATAATATTAAAGTTTAATAATCTTAAGATCATGTTTATTAAATTAAAAGATATAAAATTAATATATAATAAAAAGATTATGTGATATAAGTGAAATTTAAAAAATACAAATAAAAATAAAATGCCAAATTATTAAAATTATAACATATTTAACCCTCAAATTTTCTTACCTACATGAATACTATACTAGAGTTGATATCAAATTTGATTTTAGTACGTTACAATACCAATATTAATAAATATCATATACTATTCAGGTAAAATTTAAAACTACAAAAAGTTTACAAATATAAAATTATAAAATAATCCTTCTATAAATAATAACTATCATTTTCAAATATACATCAATTATCAAACATATATTCATTATATATTTCAAGTTACGTAATTTTATTCGAAAAGTAGATCTCAATGCAACCCAGAAAAAAAAAGGTTTGTTAAACTTTTTTCTCATGGAAATGAATTTTTGTAATTTGACACAAGATGTTTGGCTTAACTATAAGTATATTTATAATTATAGCAGAAATCTGATTATAAGTTTTAGATCATAAACTTGACTTTATAAGTCAAGTTGAATTTGTTGCGAGTGTTGGAAGGATCTACTGGCAGCAGTGATTGGCGGGTAACTGGAGATCTAAAGGAGGAGAAAATGGGCAGACAGCCTTTGAAGAAACTCCATAGAGGATAGCGGTGGAGACGATAGAGAGGAGGTGACAAACGAAGAGGAGATCGAAATGGAGATGAAGAGGCAACAAACTGAAGCTTGTGAGTTCAAAACAAAAGACAACGGCAAACATTCATGCGAAGGGGAGGAGAAAAATAAAATTTGAAAAACAAAAAAGAAAGGCTTGTGAGAGTAACAGTATGTTATTAATAAAATTATGAGAAATAGTATGTTATTAATGGGCATCATTTTACAAAAGCGGAGCACGGTATTCCATAAGAGGTTGCTTGTCGACAAGGCACCTTATATCGGTTAAAATTATTTTTGTATTCAGTAACAGCTTGTTAAGGTTTTGGTCGTGTACGGTGTAAGTTAGCATGATATGTGTTTACTAATGTTAAATTGCCGTTGGTCTAAGACTCTAAGGTTTTGAATTTCTAGGAGGTGTTTATTCTTTCACGAGTCAACTCCAACCAAAACGCAGGAAAACATGTCAAAAGCTTAAAGGTAGACTGGTTGTTTTTTTTTGGCTTGAAAATTTAACTACTAGCTTGTGTTCGGATCTTTGTTTAGTGAATTTTCATGAGAAATCAGTTAAACATTTCCTTGGTCGGTAAGCTAATAGATATGGCGGGATTGAGTCCATTGAATGACACTTGAAGAAAGTGCACAGTTGGCATAGGAATTACCTCTTTTCATATGAGCAAACCGTGGTGTAATAACATCGATTTCCACTTCCACATCCCGCTCCTGGCAACCACGCATCATTAGACAGACAAAGTCTGCAGAGAGGAGAAACTTTATGAGAAGGGGCAATCAGGAGGAGGCACGTAACCGCTTTATGGGAATAAAGACTGTGATGTATTGAATGAAAAAAAAATTCTGTGGCCAAACAAAGAATGATGCCCTCTTCTTTAATTTATAATATTTTACCCGTTTAATATATGGTATTGATGGTAGGCATGTGGGTGGCCCTTTTTGCTTCTGTTAACTCCTTTTCCTTTTGTCACACAACTTGCACGCAGCAGAAAAAACGCAGTCAACTCTTCTCAATCAATGCCTGCCTGATTTTGATCTGTGCCTGACTTCTCTGAAAGAAGTGTGATTGAAAGCAGTGTGATTTCGCAGCGTGCGAGCATGAACTGATGAAAGTCTAGGCCTAGTACTAGCAGATAGACCCAACTAGGCTTGCAAAAGTATGTTTTTGGGTCTAAATCCTTCTTCACTTAGCCAGTCTGGATTAGGTCCAAATATAGTCCCCAAGCAAATAACTCTTAATTGTTACAGTGAAATCAGGGACGGAGTCAGACATGTAAAATAGAAGAGCCCAATATTTAATTTTTAAAATTTTAAAGAGGCCCAACTCTCAAATAACTTTATTTTTATATATATTTTTATATATAATATTTATTTTTTAAAAAATTTTGGGAGCCCAAGAACTCCTGGCCTATCTAGCTACGTCAATGAGTGAAATCTTCTGAATTGACCAAATAATGCACCAAATCGTCAAAATCACATCTATGGTCACGTACCATTACTTTGAATGGATGAATCATTACTTGACGTCCATTCATCCATTCAAGTAAATATGTTTGTTGATGATTAGATAGCTATTGTGGAGGCCACGAAGACACCCATTGCCATGGTAAAAACCTACATGACTGCCCCCCTTGTAATTTTTTGGCGATTTCCCTTCTTACTTGATAGGACGTTACTTCATGTTAATGCTTTCAAATCATGGTACTAGAATGTCTACATCTTTGTGACTTATTGCTAGTCGGTAAGTCATGCCACTCCCATTCGTTTTCCTTTTTTTTTTTACTTTCTTTTTACCAATTTCAAGGATTCTTGTAGTTAAAAAGAGAGTTCATGCGAATATGCCAACAAGAATTTGATTTGATTGCAGCCACCATGCTTTCTAAAGTTCAAATAAGATGGATTTATGAAAATGAGGAAATTTTAGTTCAATAGTTTGAAAATGGTTTGAATTGAGGCTTTAATAGATTGCTTGCAATGTAGAAGGAGTTGAACTCCTACCGACAAGCTCTTGACTTTTGATGAAGATTATTTTTTAGTTTATTAAATAATTTATTTGATTCATATAAAAATAAAACAAATAACAAAAATTAGTCTATTTTGAAATGTGATGCTTATTCTAGTTTTAGTTCATATAATTTTGACATTATCAATAAAAATGCTATATAATTTGATATCTTTATTCATTATTTGTAAATAAATGTGTAATAATTTAAGTTTAAAATTGTCTTAATAACAATTTATTCAATTGTTAACATTTTTTTAAAATTCTTTTCCTCTTTTTTTTTCTTTATACAAGGCTAATTCATTTTTTTTGCTTTTTTAACTAAAAATATGTTGCCTATATTATTTCTCATCCTTATCATTCTAAAGTATTATAAGTTACATCTTTCACACAATTTGTCTCCAACCTAATATTGTAATAATAAAATTTTGTTTCGATATTATTCATCATATTTTAAATTTAAATTAATCTATTAAAATTTTATAAAAAAGAATAAGTTATTTAAAAATATTTAAATAATAATTTTTAATTTTTTAATAAATTTATAAACTCTTTGACTTCATATACAGAATTAATAGCCACCCATATGAAGGATGTCATTAGAATAAATCCTAACAAGAGTCGCCAGTAGCAACATGGTTCATTGCACAACGCACGCTAACTGTTTGACAAAATGCCCAAACGACTAAGCCACAGCCTCAACAGCCAAGTAGAGCCAGGAAATGACAAAAGCCGTTGGCAGATTGAGTAAAGGTGAATGTGGATGCAGCAACACATGTTAACGGTTCAAATACAGGGCTTACTTTGGTGGCTCGTGATGATCATGGTAGTTTTTTAGCTGCCAAAATTGGAAAGATTAGAGGTCTGTTTTCGCCAAGCATGGTAAAGACCTTGGCCATCAAGGAGGCACTAAGCTGGATACAGGGGAATGGATGACAGAATGTGATATATGAGAGTGACAGTCTTGCGGTTGTTCAAGAAATTGTGGAGAGTGGTACTTTAGATTTTACTTCTTTTGGTGCTGTAGTGGATGACATTAGAACGCTAAGGACTCAATTTCAGGGTAACTACAGGGTTGTTGCAGCACCTAGGCAAGCTAATATGGCGGCTCATGAACTAGCTCAAGCTACTAGCGTTGATGATTTTGTTGGTGAGTGGTTTCGTAATCTACTCAACATTGTTAGGGATGTTTTATTAGCTGATTCTATTTAATAAAACAACCTTGTTGTGTTTCAAAAAACAAAAAAGAGTCATGCCTGAGTTCCAATCTTCTTTTTTTAAGTTTAAGCTATTAAAACATAGCTAAAAG
>JAOSBP010000002.1:8541956-8567018 GCA_027563825.1 Erythroxylum mucronatum | reverse complement strand
CTTTGTAATGATATATTTTGTGTAAAGTAATAAATATGTTAACTTTAATTACAAAGTAAATTATGTAAATAAATCAATTTGAGAAAGGGACAAAAAAAGAAAATGCTAAAAAGTAAAGGGATAAAGTTGTCTTTTTACACCAAATTTGGTGTGTTACTATTCATTGCACCAAAATAATTGGTTTTTGGTGTCTTGATTGGAGTGGATTTTTTACACCAAAACACCAAATTTGATGTTTTGGTGCCTTGGTTGGAGATGCCCTAATAATGAGAGCATATAGTTCCCTAAATTTATATATTTCAGAAATGCTTATGCCAGGATTTTATCAGACAAAAGCTTGCATAACCTTGGTCAAGCTTCTGAAGAACTTGACCACAAATTGTTCACACGGCTAAGAAATCCAAAAACTGTAAACTCCACGTGCCATAATTCTCTTCGCATCAAGAAATCACTGTTCACAGTTATTCTCTCTATGTTTTGTTTTTGTGTTTGTACTTTCAAGCAGTGCTTAGAAAACCGTTACGTACCATCCGGCCGACAGCTAAAAACGAAACAGTATTGGTACCGACGGTTGGTATCGACTAATACAAGATGCCGGTATCCTAAATATTGGCCATATACTGACCGATACCATAAGTTTTAAAAAAGTGAGAGGTTATTTAGCAAAAAGAAAAAAAAATTTACCCAAAACCCCACACCCCTGATGCCATCTGCACACTCTGTGCTACTTTGATTTTTTTCTCTCTCAGACTCACCTTCATTCTCTCTCACTATCTCACACTCATCTCCATTCTCTCTCTCCTCTCCATCTTCAGCGGTACTTCTCCCTCTCTGGCGACAAGACAACCGCGAACCACCGCACCACACGACTTTCATCTTCCTCCACCATGCAAACCTCCTCCATTAGGCTTCAGGCCTCCTCCACGAGGACCATCACGCCACCACTGAACGTCCTCCACACCTCTGTCATCGGTTGCTCTCCTCCTATCCTCCATGCATCCGTAGCTATCATATCTGGAAAAATACCAGATCTAAACTCAACCTGACCCGAAAACTTATTGTGAATTTGTTTGAGTGTGTTTTCACTTTTCAATTGATTTTTTTTCTGCTTAATTGCATTTGTGATTGTAAATGGGTTGGCAGTTGGAATGAAATTGTGAATTAGATTTGTGATTTGCGTTGGTTGGATAATCGATTGGAGTTGAATGAAATGAGTTTGGTTCATTGGTTGTGGTTTGGTTCATGTGAGATTTATCTTAAATTTTTTAATCATTGAAATGCATGTCATGCATGAATTAAAAGTTAGAAAGTTTGAACTTAAATTAAAACTTAAAATCGATAATGTAAAGACTTTAAAGTAAATAATTAATTGACATAATGGTATTTGGATATTGGGTAAATAATTAATTGAGTATAATAATAATTCGATTGTGGTCTTGTGGAAGAGTCGAAAAGGAGGTTTTGTAATTGTAATTATTGAATAGTAAATTAGCAAAAAAGATAAAAATCTATATCTCTAAGTTGTCTTTATCCCAAAATTAGTCCATCTCATCAAGTCTCTTGCATATTCACCTTAATTTATCCCAAAATTTGTCCATCCCATAGTCTTTGCATATTCAAAATCTTATTTTCTTATTATTCCAAATTTATCTCATTTAAAGTACCTTGGCATTATACCTTCGGATAAATGTGAAAGTTTCTTAATTCATCTTAATGAAAAGAATTACTCAACTTGTGCATTCCATTTCAGGATATTTATAAAAGGCAAGGATTTATGAAGATATGTTGATGACAATAATCATATTCCTGAAAAAACAAGAATAAAGATGAACATGCTGAATGAAGTTAAGGATGTTTAAGTCATGACTTGAATTTTTGGATTCGTTGAGCCATCATCTTAAATCTTTGAACCTTCAAACTACAAAGCATGACATTGTATGTCGATTTTAAATTTAACATGAATTTACTACTCTTCAATAGTAAAGTCTCTCTATTTTTGAATTTTACTCTAGTTCCATGAATCTTTACTTCTTTAGGCTTAATATAAAGAGTTAAAGACATTATTTATACTGCATTGCCTCATGAAGGACTTAGTACTGCTAATTTTGATAATGAGACTACTCAAGGATTAATTTCTTACAAAACTAATATCTTCATTTATTGTTACAGATAAATGGAAGAAAGTTCAAGTGCTTTTGATCAAACTGCTTCAAGAAGATATAATGATTCAACTTGGGCTCATGCTGCATTGATCCCAAGTATGAAGAATTATACAATTTGCTTGTTTTGTCACGAGCATTTAAAAGGTAGAGGAATCACTCAATAGAAGAAGCATTTAGCTGGGGTTAAAGGAGTTGTACAACCTTGTAAAAAAGTAAGCTATGATGTAAAGTAGCAAATGAAAACATTTCGTGAAGAATATCAACATAAGAAAGATAGAAGGGAAAGGTTGAATTTTAAAATTGGTAGTGGAAGTTCGTTTGCTAGTTTTCATAGTGATTGTGAAAATGTTGAAGGTGGTAGTGATAGTGGTAGTGGTAGTGGTAGTGTTCCATCCTTGGCCTAGGAAGAAGTGAATGTTACACTTGGACCTGATGCAAGGAAAAGAAGAAGACAAGTGACTTATTTTTTTTGCATTACGAACAACTCCTAAAGCCCGACCTTTAATTCGTAGTGTAATGCAATTAAGAGATGCGACTCATAATGTCGATATGACAGTAGCTAAATGGTGGTATGATACAGGTTCATCATTCATTGCTTCTCAGTCTTATTATTATCAACTTGTGTAGATGCAATAACCTCTTTCAGTCTAGGATACAAACCTACTTCGATTGATGAATTAAGAGGTAAACTTTTGAGTTGTTCAATTTTTGAACTTATACGTTATTTGGCAGAAAGAAGAGTGAATTAGGTTACTTTTGGGTGTTCAATCATGTGTGATGGTTGGTCACGTAGGAAGCACGAGCCTATTATTAATTTATTGGTTTATTATATAAATGGCTCAATGTTTTGAAGTCTATTGATACATCTGACCTGATTAGAAATACGGATACTTTTTTTGAGATATTTGATGAAGTTATGAATGAAGTAGGGCCATAAAATATTATTCAGTTCATTACTAAAAATATAAGTGGCAGAAATAAGGTTACAGATTAAGTATAATTCTTTTTTTGGACTCGTTGTGCTGCACATTGCATTGACCTATTGCGGGAGAATATAAAGGATCCTAGGTATTTTCCTATTACTGATGAGACTATGCAGAAAACTAAAAAGGTGACCAAGTTCATCTATAATCGTGTATGGGTGTTGAATTTAATGAGAAAGGAATTTACCAATAGGAATTTATGTCATCCTGCTGTGACAAGATTTGTAACAATTTTCTTTTCACTTCAGTCTTTTGTTATGATGAAGAAAGAGTTAAGACAAATGCTTACAAGTGATAAGTGGGTTACATGTCAGCATGCTAGTTCTAATGCTAGAGTGGAGGTTTTCAGAATTATGCTGGAAGATAGAGAATTTTGGTCTCAATACCAATTTGTTATATGTGTTTGTGAGACTTTGGTGAGGGTGCTTCACTTAGTTGATAGCGAAGCAAAGACAACCATGAGATATTTTTATGATGCCATGGAAAGGGTGAAGGAAGCAATCAAGGCCAATATGAAACATAGGCCTTCTTTGTACACACTGTATCTTGCAATCATCAATGAGAGATGAGAAAGACAACTTTCTTTTCCGTTGTTTACAACTGGGGTGTTTTTGATTCTTATTGTATATTTCAGACCGAATTTTACAAAGAAAGTTGAAGTTAGTAGAAGAATGCTATTCACTATTACAACAATTGTTGGCCATGAAATGATGCAAGATCTCTTAAGCTCACAGATGGAGCTTTATGAGCAGCGTGGTAGGGATTTTGGATTGCCGATTGTTATTTGACAAAGGGCAAAACTTTCTCCAGGTGTTAGTTGTTTCCTTTTCTTATTTGTTGAAAATTAATTATTGCTTTATTTTGTTTATAACTCTACTTGTGTTATCTTACAATTTACAGTTTCTTGGTGGGATCAAATCAGAAGTGGTATTCTAGAATTACAAAGATTTGCAATTCGGATTTTAAGCCAATGTATAAGTGCAATAGGCTGTGAACGGAATTGGAGCACATTTGAATTCATCCATTTCAAGAAAAAGAATAGATTAGAGCACAAAAGATTTGATCCCTAGAACATAGCTAGCCTCTCCTAAATCCTTCATTGAGAACTGTTCGTTTAGTCATCCCTTAATCGTAGATAACATTCTTATATCATTCCCAATGAGCAGAATGTGATTAACATATAGGATTAGGAAAGTAACCTTGCCTTCTCATATTCTTTTATAAACATAAGGCTCATCTAGGTTTTGTATGAATCCATATGTTTTGATAGACTTATCAAACCTAATGTTTCAAGACCTAGATGCTTGCTTAAGTCCATAAATGGACCTTTTACAACTTGCATACCTTTGAAGTAAATCACTTGTTAATATAGAAATCATGTAAAACATATAAAATACACAAGAAGGGGGGTTGAATTGTGTAATCTTTTCGAAAATATTAATATTTTAAGATTTCTTGAATTTCTTTACAAAATTCAAATGATCACAAAAACACTTACTAAAGTTGATAAGTAATGCAATCGCAAGTAATATTATCTACTCGTCTAACAACAAGAAAATTAAAACATAAGGGTTAGAGAATAGACGCCGCGATTTTATACTGTTTTACCCCAAACCTTAGGCTATGTCCAGTCCTCAGAGTTTGTCTGAGATTTTACTAAACTCATCAACTTTACAAGTATTCTTTCTACATTTGCAGAGCTTCCTCAGGTCTCTCTCACAAAGTATTCTTTATCTGCTATCTTTGCCTCTCCAGGCTCTAGCCTTTCTTTCTCTCTCTAGGAAAGATATTTTTGAGCTTCACGTTACAGATGTATTCGCTCTCTTCTTTCGCATTTTGAATACAAAATTTCTCTAAGTATTATACAATCAAAATTTTCTCTTGTAAAAACGTTATTTAGTCTTCAATTAGAACTAGTATTTATATCAAACTTTATTATCATTTCAAGGATTTAAGTTCGTTATAATTTAAAGCTTCGGGAAAGGTATGTTATTATCATTATTAATTTCAATATAATTTCTTATAATTTTCTAATAATTAATTTTTTTGTTTACTAGGAGTCTTTATAGTATAAGTAGTTCAACATATCCAATTTCTATGGATAATATCGATCTTTTGGTGTATTTGGTTTCTGAGGAACCAGATTTGATAAATATGAATGACTTGGAAGATAACGTTGGTTGGAAAAGCATTGACATGTCATTTGGTGCGTTGAATTTGAATGATGGTGATGATGAGACTCCTCTCAATGATGAGGATTTTGTACCAAACGATAACTGGGGTCAGTGTAGTTATCGTCCTGTAGACGATTGAATGAAGTTCCAAGTTTTTGTTTATCCTCATCTTTAAATTTTACTTATATTTGATATATATATATATATATAATTCTATATATGTAATGTAATTGTAAATGTAAATGTTTTTGTTACAAGTTTCACTTCTAGTTGATTGGTTCTTCATCATGAACTCCTGTCGTAAATTGTAATAGTTTGAGAGTAAAGAATATTTATGATTTTTTATTGGATATTTTGAAGTAATTAATATTTATTATATGATGAAATTGTAATAACTTAAATACTTTGTATTCTTCTTAATTTTATATTTGCATGATGATAATTGTCTTTTTTCAAATTAAATGTGGTTATTATTTATATGTGAAATATCTAAAAAAAATTCATATTGAATTGTGGTTATTGTTTATTATTATGAATTTTGAAAACATGGTTGATGTAAACTTATAAAGTATACAGTACAATAGTACAATATGACAATGGATTATTTCATAATTTCTAAAACATTAAGGGACTATTTCATAAATTTAAAAAATTACCCAAAAATGGTATTTGATATTGATTAGTACTGATACAATATCATACTAAAATCCAATTCAGTACTAGATACGATATGATATTCGTAACATTGGTTTCATGGAACATTGAAATCTTTGCTACCTTTGCTCCTCTATCGCACGCTACTCTGCTCCTCTATCGCACGCTACTCTGACCCGCCTGCTTCTCTTGCACACTGATTGGTTTGATTTATCAACTCCGTTTCGTTGTTGTACATTGTTGCACGCTATAGGCTGCTTTGTTTGCTCTTCTGTCGCACGTTGCTCCTCCATCATCTTCTCGTATTTTGCTGATTCAGTGATTTTGCTATTGCTTTGTGATAACAGTTGTAATTATAAACTATGAAGTAGTTTTGTGTTGTTTGTGAAGAAAAATTAAGCTGATTTTTGAGGACTTAATTTGGATTATTGTCAACTTGCGCTTCAATATTTGGAATCTTTGTCTTCTTCGGCTATGCTATAGAATTTTGTTTATGTGTGTGAAATTGTGGAGTTTTGTGAATGGCATCTCGAAGTCTTATTTATTTGTAAAATCTCGAGGGATATGGTCAAATATCACTTTTTGAGGTTATTGCAACTTGTATATACATAATTCACATTACTTATTTTGCTTATTATTCTAAATCATAAAAATGAGGTCAAATTTTACTTCTTTGAATTGTGAAACATATAATTCATAAATTATTGTTTATATAAAAAGAGTTTATTTAATATATGATTAAATCATTTAAACATATAATTTAGTTTTACTATAACTATAAGTTTGAGTCCCCTTTTTTTATGTTAAGTATGATATTTGGAAACTAACCTTTTATAGTGAAGTGGATAATATGCAATTAAGTTAAAAAGGCTTGCATTGCTATGTTGTTGTCATTAGAAATTAACATTACAAGTACACAAAATTGAATTTTGGAAAGGAATATTTTCAATAGGATAGCAAATTTACAAATGCACATTCATGTATGATGAACAATATACAACACACTTCAAACCTCTAACTCCTTTTAAAGAAGTAAGAACATAATTCACTTAGTGAATGTGTAGTCATGCTTTAAGACATCATCGAATAGTTGACTAGTGTTACAATAAGCTAACAAATATTGACCAGTTGGTATCTATCTTATAGGTATCATCGTACTATCTCATAAGCAATTAAATAGCAAGTATAAAATATTCTATGAAAACTATAAAGAGAGTCTTTAGATAATTTAATATCTCTATAATTATATTTAAACCTAAGATAATTTGATTTATCTATGATTATATTAAAATGATTTTTAAGACATGCCTTGATTTACGAGAGTATACTCATTTCTCAATATGATGTGACATTGTAAATGTTTAAGTAATGATTTTTTTCTTTTCATTTCTACATTAATAAAGAATATAACTGGATATGTTTAAAATTGACTATTTAAATTTTATAGATAAGTAATGAAGTTGCATACACAAATTTTTATTTTTGATATGAATTTATTAATTTAATTTTATCATATGTCTTTATTTACTTTTATAGATAGATAGAGGAAAATTTAAGTACTCATGATAATTCAATCTCTTTATTTAGTAGTAACTAGTACATGATAAAAACGACAACACGCGCTCTGTGCAAAATCTTCTCCTTTACTATGGACATATTTCTGCACCATTCTTCACCTTAATTAGTTCAATTGAGCACCTTAACTCTGAGATAAGATAGAGAGTTATATTCAACAGTCATCATATACTCCTAACACCAACCTTTACAAAATATATCTTTCTATTATATAATATATTCCTATTTGCTATAGTCACCCTCTTATGGAAATCTGTTCCTTAACCCTTTCAATAGCAAATCTTCCTTCCAATGTCAAATGAACCCTTTCTAATAAAATATAAAATCTAGTAGAAATCACTCATCTCTCGAAAGAAAGTCGTACCCATGATACTTCTTTTCCCCTATTAAGTCTATACAATATATATTCTCGCAATCATTCTTAAACCAGACGTATTCACACTATTCTTACTACAAATTGTCCAAAGGTAAAAGAGATCATCCAAAGTTCTCGTTTAAAATAGTGTGGCTTAAAGACAACAACAACATAACAATATGTCAAATTGGAGATTTCAAAAGAACTCATCTCTTTTTGGATAGACCAAAATCATACTCATCTCTATGTTGGAGCTATCATAATTATTCTTACCCTCCATGGAAGAAAAGGAATTCCAACCATTGCCAGAATATCTCTTCTTGACATTGCCTACTGACTTACCAAAATGCATTGATTGGTACTTTATTGACAACTCTCAACGTTGGGCTATTGCCCCTGATTTCAGCATCAGATTGAATGATCCTACCTTATCTGAAAGACTTCAAGTCCAAATCCAAATCATTGTTGCAGAGCAAGATCCTACAACAATAATGGCTACTTTGCATTACCAAATGATCTGTCATTTACAAAATCATGATGTAGATCTTGACTTTCTAAATTCAACCTTTGAAGTTCAAGTTGTAATTATCCTAGAAGAGATGAGATGAATGTATAAAGGAGATTGGCATCATTAAAACCATTAAGTAGATAATATCTTTCTGTCATACATTGAAAATGTTTATGTAAATCTCTTTTATCTAATGAACAACACTTAATTTCAAAATACCCTTGCCTGATTTTTTTATCGATGAGCTGAAAGTCACTAATGAATTCTTTATAGATAACTCCAAGAAGAATTCTTTTAAATGCTGCTTGAATATACTGGAGTCTTTGGTAGTCATTTGGACTTTGCCACCATTCTTATAAAAGTACAGTAAAATGAGAGGTAAATTCAGACAAGATATCTTATAAAAGGGTGACCTGGTCGAGTCATTTGTAAATTAATCCAAACTCCAAATTCATGATAATGATCTCTCCACTTTTTTGGGTGGAAGATCATCAAAAGTAAACCAGGGTCTTAAAGTAGGTTTGGTTGGTGGTACTTGTATTGGTGGTAGTGAAGATCTAAATGGTTCAGTACCTGTAGATTCAACTTCGTTGATCTCTGGTTCAACTTCAATTGGCTGAGATGTATAAGGCATAGTCATCATGATTTGGGCCAACTTAGATTAATTTGTAAATTTTTCTGAATCTTTTGAAGATTGTTTAAAAATTTCTGAATCTTTAGATGTTTATCCTTCAGATTCTTTTGAGATAGATATTAGTTCAAGAGTTATAGTGAACTCTTGTTGAGGAGCTTTATCTTTTCCAGTAGACGAGTTTTTGGTGATGAAGAAGGTGAAGTTTTAATAAGTAAAGGCTTTGTCCATGGATCAACAAGTTTGGCATACGAGGATGATGGATCATGAGTCTTGTTAATTTTAAGTTTGGAAGATTTGGGTTTGGTGGTAAGATGGACATGTTGTTTGATTAAAAGATAGTTCATCTTAAATTTTTTTTTATAATCAACAGCTTCAAGATAAGCTGGGTTTGAATAACTAGAAAGGTTGAGGGATAAGCTCCATAACTAGTGTCTACATGGCTACTTCCATGATATGAAGTAACTTTTTTCACTCGTCGAAATTCTTGGTCTTTGGTTATGAAATTAGGTCCAAAATACTGTGTTTCAATATATCTTCAAAGATCAGCATCAAGCTGGATCATTTGGTCTTTCAAAGATGTATATAGCTTTTGGATCTGAGAAGACATAGTTTCTACTTGTTTTTGAGTATCATGTGTAGTGGTTAAGACCATCAATTTAGTGTCAATTCGGTGAAGAACTTTATTTTTGGGCCACAATATCATCAGTATGTCAGTTGAGTACTTCATCTTTAGGATGGATATAAGGGCACCATGAGAAGTGATTTCTATAGACCAAATATAAGGTTTAGAAATAACCCTATTATTATCATCTGTGCATCTCTCTAGGGGAGGAAATTCATCCTCATATGGTCTCATCATCATACAAGGAATTGGTGTTGGAGTGGTAACAAGAGTGGGAGGAATTACGAGCTGAGGTATGTTAGGAATTGGTTATTTAAGGAATAAATGTTCCTTTCCAACAACTTTGAGTAGTTCAGAAAAGTCTCAAGTTTGGGACGTGGGATTTAAGCCAACCCAAGGTCTGGAGTTTGGATCATCATCATCTTGCTTAGGATGGAATTGTTAAGAAGCATGATAATGATGGATTTCTATGCGTTGTTGCCTTCTTTTGAGTCAAAGTTTTGCCTTCCTCTTTCTAACATAGACATTGTTACATATTTCGTATTATACTGGTCGGTATTAGCTGAAAAATGGTACGAAATCTTATTGTAAAGTACCTACCTTCAGTTTTGGCTAGTATCTCCAATTTTGTGTGGTACCCACCAATACCGGTAGATATTTAAAATACCGACCAAATACTGGCAAATACCGTAAAGTTCCAGAAGTTTACAGACTTTTTTTCAGAAAATGAAAATTTTAACACTTACCCCCTAACTTGCCTATGCCAATTTCTGATTTTCTCTTTGTCACATGTTTCATTTCTCTCTCGATCTCTCCTCATTTTTGACTTTCCAGCGTCCCATAGTGTTGTTATCATCGACTCTCCCTCATGTGCTGTTGTCGCCGGCCACCACACACTCAACACTACCTTGCCATCGTCTCTTCCTCAAGCACAACATACCACCCACTGCACATCCACTCCCTAGTCTCTCCACTGCTTCCAACCGTCCACTGTTTAATGCCTACAGCTGTCTGTAGACTGAAGATATGACATTTTAATTTTCCAGATCTAGATTTATATCCAAATTCGATCGGACCCAAACTAAACCGAACTAACTTTTGATTGCAATTTTTAATTTTTTGGTGTATTTTTTCTCTGAATTGCAATTACATTGTGATTTGGTTATGTCATGTGTGTTTTGTGATGGTTAGAATTGTTGGAATTGTTTATGTGAGTTGGTTCAATTTCAGTGTAATTTAGGCATTGTCAATTTAGAAAAAAATTAATGCATTGAAAAATTTGGGCTTGAAAGTTAGAATTGTTTGTTGAGTTGGTTCAATTTCAATGTAATTTAGGCTTGTCAATTTACGAAGAAAATTAATGCATTGGAAAATTTGGATTTGAAAGTTAGAATTATTTGTGTGAGTTAGTTCAATTTCAATGTAATTTAGGCATTGTCAATTTATAAAGAATATTAATGCATTGGAAAATTTGGGTAAGAAACTAATAATGTTTATTAGAATTAGTGAATGAAAGATTGTTAAATTAAAGTTGAGAATTAGGATTTTAGGAACGATGTTGATTAAAATTAGTTAAGAAAACAAATCAATTATAAGTATTACAAATTGAATTGTATATGTAAACAAAATATGTTAACTTATAATTTAATTATGAGATTACATAAAGTAAGTTGTAAATTTATAGTTGTGAGTTATGGATGAAGTTGAATATGTTATAGTTGTGAGTATATGTCTTTAGTTTATGGTTGAATGATGTAATCATACTAAAAGAGTTACATTATATAAGATGTACATGTGTATTGTGTAATTGTGTTAGTTTAGACTTTTGGATTAAACAATACATATTTTGCGATGTTAGTTCATAATGAAATTATGCGTTCTATTTTGATGTGAAGCTATTAAGTTAATTTTGATTTATGTCTTCATTTATTTTTACAGATAAATGGAAGAAAGTTCAAGTACTCCTGATAACTTAACCGCTTCAAAAAGATATAATAATCCAAATTAGGCTCATGTTGGATTGGTCCCTAGAATAAGGGATCATACCATTTGCTAGTTTTGTAATAAGCATTTGAAAGGTAGAGGAATTACCAATTAAAGAAGCATATTGTTGGGGTTAAAGGTGATGTGGAACGTTGTAAAAATTGATATATGATGTGAAATGGAAAATGAAGACTTTACTTGAAGAGTATCAACACGAGAAAGATATAAGGTAAAGATTGAATTACGAAATCGGTTGTGGAAGTTCGTCTGTTGGTGTTCAGACTGATAGTGGGAATAATGAAGGTAGTAGTATTCCTACCCAACAAGAAGGGAATGTTGCACGTGGACCTAATGTTAGGAAAAGAAGATGATAGATGTCTAATTTTTTTTGCATCATGAATAACTCTTGAAGCTCAACTTTCAATTTGTAGTGCCTTACAATTAAGATAAGCAGCTCATAATGTAGATATGAAAATGGTTAGATGGTAGTATGATTCAGGTATAACATTTAAAACTTCCCAGTTTTTTTATTATCAGCCTATGATAGATGTTATTGCCTTTTATGGTCTAGGGTATAAAGCTCCTTCAATTGATGAATATAGACGTAAACTTTTGAGTAGCTCTGTTTATGAAATTAAAAGTTATTTAGATGAAAGAAGAATAGCTTGGGCTACTTTTGGGTGTTCAATCATGTATGATGATTGGACAAATAGAAGACATGAGCTTATTATTAATTTTTTTGTTTATCATGAAAAGCACTCAATATTTTTGAAGTTTATTGATACATATGGCCTTGTTAGGAATGATGATACTTTATTTGAAATATTCGATAAAGTTGTGAATAAAGTTGGGCCAAAAAATATTGTTCAGTTCATCACTGAAAATGATTTTGCTCATAAAGCAATTGAAAGAAGATTACAAAGCAAGTATAATTCTTTTTATTATACTCATTATGCTGCACATTGCATTGACTTGATGTTGAAAAATTTAAGGGATGCTAGATATTTTTCTATTATTGATGAGACCGTGTAGAAAGCAAAAGAGGTGAATAAGTTTGTTTATAATATTGCATGGTTCTTGAATCTAATGAGAAAGGATTTTACTAATGGTATGAATTTGTGTCGTCCTGCTATTATAAGATTTGTAAAAAAATTCTTATTACTTTAGTGTTTTATTATGATGAAGAAAGAGTTGAGAAAAATGTCTATAAGTGATAAGTAAATTGTATCTCAACATGCTAGGTCAGCTAGATTAGAGGTTTCAGTAATTATTCTTAAAGATGTTGAATTTTAGCCCTAATGTCAATTTGTCATCCGAGTTTGTGAGTCTTTGATGAGGGTACTTTATTTGGGTGATAGTGATGAAAAGGCAACAATGAGTTATTTTTATGATGCCATGGAGAGGGTGAAAGAAGCAATCAAAGCCAATTTGAAAAATAGGGCTTCTTTGTATACACTTTATCTTGCAGTCATCAATGAGAGATAGGAAAGACAACTTTACTTTTTGTTGTTTGTAATTAAGACATTTTTGAATCCTAGTGTCTATTTCAGACCAAGTTTTACAAAGAAATATGAAGTTAATAGGGAAATGTTATTAATTGTTATAACAATTGTTGCCCATGAGATGATGCAAGATCTCCTAAGTTCATAAATGGAGATTTATAAGAAGGTTTTTAGTGATTTTGGGATGCCAATTGCTATTCATCAAAGAGAAAAACTTAATTTAGGTATATATATATTTTCACTTTTATTACTTATTAGAGATTAATCATCACTTATTTTGTTTATATAATTTTATTGTCTTACAACTTGTAGTTTCTTGGTGGGATCAATTTGGAAGTAGTGTTTAAATTCATCCATTCTAAGAAAATGAATAGATTGGAGCCCAAAAAATTGAATGACTTGGTCTTTCTTTATTCGATACAATTTAAAGCTTCCGGAAAGGTATATTATTATCATTATTATGTTAGATATAATTTCTAATAATTTTTAATAATTTAATTTTATTGTTTACTAGGACTTTTAATAAAACAAGTAGTTCAATAGATTTAGTTTGCATTGATAATATCGATCTTTTGACAGATTGAGTTTCTAAGGAACTGAGTTTTATAGATGAGAGTGACTTAGAAGACAATTTTGGATGGGAAAGCACTGACATGTCATTTAGTGCAATGAATTTGAATGATGGTGATAATGAGGCTCTTCTCAATGATGAGGATTTTATACCAAATGAAAATTGAGATCAATAGAGTTATAACGAATATTCAATTGAAAGAAGTTCTAGGTTTTTGTTTCTCCTCTTCTTTTAATTTTACTTATATTTGATATATATGTTAAATTTTATATATGCAATATAATTGTAAATATTTTTGTTTTAGGTTTCACTTCTTGTTAGTTCTTTGACATGAACTCTTGTTGTAAATTGTAATTGTTAGAGAGTAATGAATATTTATTATTCTTTTTATTTGATGTTTTGATGTAATTATTATTTATTATATGCTGAAATTGTAATATTTTAAATACTTTATCTTGTTATTAATTTTATATTTGTATGATGATTAAATGATCTCTTTTCATATTAATTGTGGTTATTATTTGTATGTGAAATATGTGAAAATAATGTTAATAAAAATAAATAAATTGTTTTATTTTAAATTTCTATTATTATGATTTTTTGAGATAAGTTTGATGTAATATTGTAAAGTATACAATACAATATATTGAAGGACTATTTTGAAAATTAAAAAAATTCAAGAACTATTTTATAAATTTTAAAAATTACCCGAAACGGTACCCGATCAGTATAGTGTTGTATCAAAACTAAATCCGATATCGATATCGATATGGTATCCATAACATTGAACATAGGCCTCATCCTTGTTGTCTATATCATCATAATTGAGTGTGAGACAGATTTCACAATCTGGCTCACACATGGATGGATCCATATCCCATATGAAGTGTCCTTGATGATGGTTGATGTACACAAGTTGACCATCAGATTTAATATAAGGGATAGGAGGTCCATCTTTGTCTTCTTTATGTGATAACACCGGTGAAAGCATTAAAATGGATCTAGATGTATCCGAGGGTGAAGGCTGGTCTTCACTGGGCCTAGTATAGATGGATTTAATAGATCCATCTCTTAGTATTATGAGAATAGGCTGAGTAGTTGTATGGAAAGAATGTCTGTGATGAACATAGAAGACCTTCTGATAGTTAGTGATCTATTCTGTTGACATTAACTTTTCAAGTTATATCAATGGCAATTGTTTTGAAATCTGGATGATTGTAGTTTGATCATTAGCTCAATTTGTTACCATATGTAGAACATTAGAGTTTGAATTTAGAAACTTGAGATTTATATCCTAATTCTGTGATCATTTGGTGATGCAAAGTAGCTATAATTGCTGTAGGATCTTAATATACTCTGGTATTTGAATTTGGACTTGAATTCTTTCAGATAAAGTGAGATCATCCAGTTTGATGTTGAAATCAGGGGCTACAATGAGAATGACACTCCCATTGTTGAGAGTTGTCAACAAAGTACCAATTAATGCATTTTGATAAGTTGCGTAGGCAGTGTGAAGAAGATATATTCTGGTAATGGTTGGAATTCTTTTTCTTCCACAGAGAGTAAGGACGAGTTTTATATCTCCAACATGGAGATGACTATGATTTTGGTCTTTCCAAGTTGGGATGAGTTCTTTTGGAATCTTCAGTTTGACATATTGTTCTACTATTGTTGCCTTTAAGGCATACTGTTCTAAACGGGATCTTTGGATGATCTCCTTTACCTTTTGATGATTTGTAGTAAGAATAGTTCTAATATTTCTTTTCCAAAAACAATTGTGAGAATATATATTGTATGGATTTAAAAAGCGAAGAGAAGTGTCATAGATATTACTTTCTTTTGGAAGATGAGTGATTTCTATTAGATTTTTTATTTTATTAGAAAAAGTTCGTATGACATTAGAAGGAAGATTTGGTATTAAAAAGGTCGAAGAAAGATGAATATAGTCGCTGGCTAAAGAACTACTTATGGCATATGGAAAGATCTCCTTACTCACCCTCGTTAAGAATAATGTAATTTACGGCCAATAATACTCACGGCTCTGATACACACGGAGATGGCAGAAAACCAAGGTGCGTGTTGTTGTCACTTTATCACAGGCCCGGTGATTACCTTTTTTTTTTTTGTTGTTGAAGAAAAGGCCCGGTGATTACTTCTAATCATCAATTGGAATGAGAAGTGTCAATTTAAGCGGCTATGACCGTGGACTTCATTACCACCCAAACAACTTCTTGTCCCTTCCCCTGGAGAAAATCCCTCTAGGCTTCAGTATCTTTGATTTCACCAGCAACAGGTTTTCTGCGTCTTGTCAGAAAAGGAGAAATCAGCGTAATGTTTTACTGCTTCGTCCGTTGTTTGAGGAAACTTCTACTTGATTAAGATCTTTGCCTATTAGGGCCCCCCTACAACAAGACTGAAAGAAATCGATTCATAATTCCAACATTTGGGTGCCCGAGGGAGCCACTTAGCGTACTTAGTGGAAATGCACTTTAATAATTACAAGACCTCAACTTGAGTTTCATAACTGGTTACACGAACCACAAATTTTGATGTGAAAGAGCACCGAGTTGGCGTCCACATATGAATATGATGCATGGATTTTTCCTGGAGCTAAAAGCTATATATTGAGAGTGCTTCAAATATATCGTGAATATATAAAATTAATTAAATTGGCCTCACACAATAGCTTAAGCTATTACGGTGAAATGGTCACTTAATATAGTATTAGAGCCTTTATGACCAAGTGGTCCTGAGTTCAAATCCTACCACCCACCTATTATTCAGCACAAGGTAGAGTGAACTTGTACAAATTTCAAGCTCATAAGGCTTTCACTTAAGGGGGTGTGTTAGTGAATATATAAAATCAATTAAGTTGGCCTCACACAACAATAGGGGTTAGATTGTTTATTGCTTTATTTTGTTAGTTTTTGCACATAATTATTAGATCATACTCAAATTAATTTATGCAAGCCCGATATATTTGAAAAAGTTAATAATTAGTTATTTATGTTAACATAAATTATTGACAAAAAATCACATTAAATTAAAATTGTGATACAATTTTTAAACATTAATTTTATGATAAAAATTTGAGTAATAATAAAAAATCTAGGTGATAATAGAAAAATAATTTAGAAGTATCAATAATCATCAAAAGTAACTATAATAAACTCAAAATTAAGAGATACAACAATCAGGTTAAAGACCTAACTATCAAATTAAATGCTACATGCTACTAAAAGACATGTTTCACAATACAGTTATGACTTAAAACGTTCCATATAAAAAATACAGTTTTTCATGCATCTTATTATCAGTAACCAATCTGAAGGAGCTGGTGGCTGGTGCGTGTGTATATCTAGAGCAGTGTTGTTAATCTTTTGAGCTACGCCTACGTAGGAGGCGTCTTTTACAAATTATACTGATGACTAATGTTTACCAATTCTCCTTGATAATGGTCGAGGACTCAAGAGCACTGGGGACTTAGGATGAAGCCAAGAAGACTTGGGATAATCTGAGATTCAAATGCCCAATTCCTTTGGAAATTTAAACGATAACGAAGTGAGATTTAGCAATTAACTAACCCTCGAATTTTTAAGGTAAGTGTTAGGAAAATCTGAACGGATCAAATACAATAACGACACTGATTCTTTATATTCCAAGGATCGATGTTATATGCATGGCAAACTAAAAACACATACTTGGTTTTCTTTGTTATTCCACCAATTAAAACACTGTGTATTTTCCAATCTACTGCCGAGTTATTCTTCTAGTCTTCTTGACAAAACCTTGAAGCAAAATGACTGCTGCAACACATACAAAAACCACCGTCTGTTTTTTTGTAAACGTTACAATCATATTTTGTCTTCATATAACTACCATTAGTAGTTATCTCAAGAGTATCAGTACTATTATACCCTGGGACGGAGCCAGACTCAACTCTAAGGGGAGGCCGAGGGCCAACTCTAAGGGAGACCGGGGGCCAACATTTAAAAAATGTCCTTATTTATTTAAAAATTATATAAGTACATTAAAAAAAAAAATTAAAAGGGGGGCATGCATGGCTCCGTCCATGATTATACCCTTCATGGGTGTAATAATAACTTACTGTAAGGTCATAAATTATTGCGAGTATTTACCAGCACCTTTGTCAGATATTGATCCTTGTAACGATTTAAGCAATACGGTCCTAAGTCTACGAGAAAATCATGTAGAGAAATGTGATGTCTCCTCGATCTTAATCTCATTTCCTAGAAATTGAGCATGCGTCCCTAATGCAACAGTAGGTTGCACAAAAGGACTGTTTCAGGTCAGTATCAAGTCCTACCATTAGCACCTGATTCCATGTCGTTTTCCAGGAAAATTAACATGTGCCCTTAAAGAAGTCTCTTCACCAAGACTATGGTATCCGGCTATTAGAAGCGACAACAGATCGTAATTATACCACTCTGCCTCACAATTTGGGTACATATCATGCACTTCCACTGTTTCTTGCCACTTAAATAGACCTTCCTATTCGGGCCTCTCCCATACTAATTCAGCTGACCCAAGCAAACATATGTGACAGATACTATTAAGCCATCTTGATAAGAATGTCTGATCGAACTTCAGTGGCTAAAAATCATAACTGTAGTCTGAAAAACTGGTTGGTGCATACAGATTTATCATTTTTGTTGTTCTGCTTTACTAATTTTAGATAGCTTATACTGTGTCCCGTGATGGGCCTAAAGAAAAAGAGGCGAAAGGCAAAGAAAGCATGTCTGCATATGGAATGACGTGTGAAGTTGCAAGGAGTCACAAACACACTTTCCTATTCTGGGTGTGGACACACTTCTTTAATTTACTTTTCAAGGTCCTATGAACCCTAAAACGGCAGGGATGACCCATACTTTCTCCATGTGTTCGACCACTACATTATGAACTTTTTTCTTTTGCTTTCTTTGAACCATTTATATATGAACATATATTATTGCTTTCAAAAGCTTTTCTTTTACTTCCTCTAAGCAGCCAATCCACTTTCTATCGTCACTATCTTATGCTAGTTTATAGTGTATGCAGCAAATGAAGTTCCATTACTACTGTGGAATGATATGGACATGCTAGAATGGTATCTTATTTGGAAGGAAACATACCGAAGATTTTATATCTTTGATAGTCAATACAATTACAAATGCTTGGACCCCAGATTAGGGAGAAACTGTTAAGTGAACTTGAAAGAGATTTTTCCCAAAAAAAAAAAAAACAAAGTGAACTTGAAAGAAAGAAGAGAAGAGGAACTCAGTGATGTACTACCTTAACATTCTTCAAAGCTTATCTTGATATAAAGGAATAATTTCGTGCTTATATCGCTGTATCCAGCAGCTACATATGAGATATTTGTGTTGTGTATGTCAAATAAAGCTTTTGTCCACAAAACGATCGATTAGATCGCATATGTTTATCACAGATCATTAACTTAACTATCAGCCCAATTGTTTAGTGTTGTCTGGATCATGGAGATTGAACTACGATAAATGATAATTACTCTGAAACTACCCTTTCATATGAAATAAGCACGTGTAGAAATCAAACATTGCTGTCCGCAGCCACTGACGGAAAATGCAGACACAAGTCTTTTCCCTACCATACACTGTATCTCTAAATCTTGATGGTGGGTGTGTCTATTCATTATCATTTCTAAATCTTCATCCTCACCCTAATTACTATGTATGGTTAGTGATAGAAAAACCCAAATAGATACTGAATGGGCTTCACGTTACAGGCCCTATTTTGTTTTGTCCTTTCCACTTTTCCTGTGACTCTTTAGATATGTCTCTTTGTCTTTGTACATGGTGTATTCGGCAGCCACAGCAATAGCCAATTTTTCGTTATTGTCAGTTTGCTTTTAGGACAGATAGCCAATAGCATTAGGAGGACAATTATATATATTCTGTTCAAATGCTCATTACACAGTGTGAAAGAAATACCTTTCTTCATCTACTTCTTGTTTTCCTTCATGGTATCAGAGCCAACCTACTGATTTACCAACCCTAAACAAATATGTCACATACAGGAGACAACAGTGGCTCCAGTGCCACAAACATATCCACTACTCTTGATAATAAACCCTACTCAGTTACTAATACAGAGAACCCAGGAGCTGTGTTAGTCACTACTCCTTTCAACGGGAATAACTACATTACCTGGAGCAAATCGATGACCATAGCTTTGTGTGCCAAGGATAAGCTTTCCTTCATTGACGGGTCCTGCACCATGCCCACAGAAGATGTGATTCTATTAGCAAAGTGGAAAAGAGCAGATAGCATGGTAAAATCATGGATTCTCAATGCCATGGTAAAAGAACTGAGTGATGCCTTCCTCTCTTTCTCTACAGCTAGGGAGCTATGGGTGGAACTACAAGAAAGGTTTGGAGAAGCTAATGGACCATTGTTTTATCAAATAGAAAGGGAAATAAGTTCCCTTAAACAAGGTACTCTAACTGTTTCTGCTTATTACACTAAACTGAAGAAATTATGGGATGACTTGTTTAGCCTAGACCCTACTCCCGTGTGTACTTGTAATGCATCAAAAACCATTACTGTCAAAGAAAATACTCACAAACTTGTGCAATTTCTAATGGGACTCAATGAAGAGTTTGAGTATGTGGTGACCCAAATCATGCTAATGGAGCCACTACCTACCGCCAACAAGGCCTTTTCTATGTTACAGACCATGGAGAGACAAAGAGTGGTCAACTCCACAATGGACAGTACTCCCAACATGGCTATGCTAACCAAATAGTCAAGCAACTGGAGGAAAGGAGGAAAAGCTAATGGCACCAATACTGACAAAGGATTCTACCCTAAGAAAGAAGATAAATACTGTGAGAAATGTAGGAAGACTGGGCATACCTTGGAGACATGTTTCAAAATCCATGGAACTCCTGACTGGTTTAAGGTGCTTTCTGCTCAAAGAGAAAAGGGAAGAGCAAACTTGGCACAGATGGTGGACAGCCCTGCAGAAATCACACAACAATAGAATGAGGAAAAGCCACAAAATGGAGGAATTTCTTCTGATCTAGCAAACTTCATTCAACAAGAGATAAGCAGGGCAATCAAGGGTAAAACCACTAGAGAGGTAAAATGTTCAGGGTACCCAAACTATGCAAGTAATACTACACACTCAGTAAATATGGCTTCTAATTACCCTAACTCTTGGCTTATTGATTCGGGTGCTTCTACACATATGACAACTGTTCTGAATCTTTGCACTGAGTATGAAGTCAATAATAATGTTTATGATCATGTGACACTTCCCGATAGAACAAAGCAAGAAATTGCCCACATTGGACATGCACAAATAGGAGACACAATCACACTCAGAGAAATCTTACATATGCCCAATTTCTTCAAAAACTTGCTATTGGTAAATAAGCTCACTACACAGAATGCAATTGCTGCCATATTCATATCTAACAAGTTGTTTTTGCAGGACCTTCGGACTAATGATGTTATAGCTATCATCAAGGTAGTAAATGGATTGTATGAGCTGAACTCTGAAGCCTTTCTACCCCTCAATACCTTAAAAGGTCCCCCTTTAGATTTTTACAATTCAGAAATTGTTGCTTTCAATGCTACAGTAGCTTTTGATCTATGGCATTCTAGACTAGGGCAGGTATCCAAGGACAAATTACAACATATCAATGAAATCAAAGTCTCTGTTCCTCACAAACATGAATGTCAAATTTATCCCTTAGCCAAGCAGCACAGAAAACCCTTCCCCAAGCATGAGAGACACATAAAAAAACCATTTGAAATCATCCACATGGACTTATGGGGATCGTATAGTGTTCATACAATGGGTGGCTCACACTATTTCCTAACAATTGTAGATGATTTCTCTAGAGCTACATGGACCTTTATACTTAAACACAAGCATCAAACCCAACAAACCATCCTACAATTCCTTAAAAATACTGAGAGACAATTTAACACCAAAATATTGAAGGTTCAAATCGATAATGGGAGGGAATTTGTTAATCAGGAATGCATCAACATATTCAGGGAAATGGGGATCCAACACCAAAAAAGCAGCCCATATACACCACAACAGAACAGGGTAGTGGAAATTAAACATAAACATCTTTTGCAGATCACTAGAGCCCTACTTTTCAATGCTAAATTACCTAAAGGGTTTTGGGGAGAGGCACTGCTTACAGCTACATACCTTCTGAACCGAATTCCAACCAAAGTCTTGGGGTGGATGAGCCCTTTTGAGAAACTGCACAAAAAAAGCCTAGATATGAGCATTTGAGAACCTTTGGTTGCTTATGTTTTGCTTTAGATAAAACACCCAACAGAACCAAATTGGATCCTAGGTCAAAGAGATGCATTTTCCTTGGATACATGCCAGATTATAAGGCCTATAGGGTTATGGACCTAGACACTAAAGTGGTGTCCGTATCAAGGGATGTGATGTTTCATGAGAGCACCTTCCCTTATGAAAGCCAAAATCCAAACACTACCCAAGCCTCAGACCCCCTATTCTCAAGCATACTAACCAATGAAGAAGCAAATTATCCCACACAAACTCCTAATACAGTTGCCACACCACAAATAGAAATGACTTCTCAACCACCTAACAATTACCTACCCAACAATTCACCAAACCAAGACATAATGCCAATTGTCCCCACACAAAGAAGAAGCAACAAAACCCACTTACCTCCAAAATACCTGCAAGACTATGTTCTTGAAGCCACGACACAACAGTCCACTTACTCCCTTGATGATGGCAATGTCACATCTCAAGTTTGTTATCCTGCAGGAACAAATGGACAAAAATTAAGGAAGTTCAACATCAAGCACAGTAGCAATTACAGTACCTTTATAGGTAATGTCTCTACAACTTTTGAACCATCATCATATGAGATTGCTAACAAGAATGAAGGGTGGGTGAATTCTATGAATGAGCAATTATCTGCATTAGAGAAGAATGAGACTTGGACACTCACAGAACTACCTAAAGGGAAGAAGGCTATAGCATCAAAGTGGGTATACAAAGTGAAGAGGAATTCGGATGGAACAGTGGAAAAATTGAAATCTAGGCTTGTAGCCAAGGGATTCTCTCAAAGGGAAGGGGCTGACTACTCTGAAATTTTCTCTCCAGTGGCAAAAATGGTCACAATCAGAATATTTTTGGCCATAGCTGCATCTAAACAATGGCCAATACATCAATGTGACATTAATGATGCATTTCTTCATGGCTATCTAGAGGAAGAGCTATACATGCTACCACCGAAAGGCTACAACAGAGCAAAGGAAGGCCAAGTATACAGACTGATTAAATCAATTTATGGGCTAAAACAGGCTGGGAGACAGTGGCATAAGGAATTATCCACAAAATTATCCTTAATGCAGTTCACAAGATCAGAGGCAGATCATTGTTTATACACTAGGGGCACAAGAAATGACTTCATGGCAGTAATTATCTATGTGGATGATATACTAATTACAGGTGAAAATGAAGAACACATTGTCTCAGTCAAGAAAGCTTTGAATTCAGATTTCACTATCAAGGATCTTGGGTATGCAAAATACTTCTTAGGGATTGAAATAGCAAGAGCAGCAGATGGAATGATACTTACCCAAGAAAAATACATCCGAGACATCCTCCAAGAAGTTGGATTGTTGGATTGTACACCTTGTGCCATGCCCATAGTCCCTGGGACAAAATTAACCATCGAAAGAGGTGAGTTGCTTGCCAAACCAGAAGAATACAGAAGACTTGTGGGGAGACTACAATACTTAGGGTTTACCAGACCCGACATCACATACGTTACTCAACAACTCAGTCAATTCATGTGTAACCCTAGACTACCGCATTGGGAAGCAGCAAAAAGGGTACTAAAATACCTCAAGGGAATGCAGAATCTGGGGATTTTCTATGTGGCAGAGGAAAGCCCCAACCTTGTAGCCTTCTTCGACTCAGACTGGGGAAGTTGCGTTTTCTCCCGACGTTCTTTAACAGGGTTCTGCGTATTCCTCGGGAAATCACTGATCTCCTGGAAAACAAAGAAGCAATTGACCATGAGTCGGTCTTCGGCTGAGTCGGAATATCGAAGCCTAGCGTCGACTGCTTGTGAGCTAAAGTGGATTACCCAAATATTAGACACTTTCCAGCTCAAAATCACAAAACCCATACCTTTATTTTGTGATAGCCAAGCTGCGATCTACATCTCCAGAAATTTGGTCTTCCACGAGCGGACGAAACACCTCGAGATCGACCTTCATCTATTTCGTGACTGCGTCACTCTAGGGTTCCTGGAACTGAAGCTGTTAGCCCCTGAATTTTTTTATGTCATTTAAACATGATTAGAGTAAATTGAAGTCTTGATGAATTGAATTAAGTTGGTAATTAAGTAGTAGGGTAGCATTAATAGGGTTAGGTGGTAAGAGTTAATGAAAATTTAATGTGTTAGTGGGCTTGAATAAGAAGTTTATGGGCTTAAGTTATATGAGAGGAAGTGTAAGAAGGAAAGGAAAGTAAGTTAGACTTTGGGCCTTTTGGACTTAAGTGGATTTAATAAAAAGTATAAAAGAGAACAAATTAGAGTTGGTTTGTATGAGAGGAAGAAGAAGTGGACGAAATTAGAGAAAGGGAGAGAGAGAAGTGGACAGTTGAGAGGAGAGAAGGAGAAAAGAAAAAGCTTCCTAGGGTTTGATTTTTCCAAGAGTTCAAGTAGTTGTTTGAAGAAAGTTCAAGAGGAAAAAGGGTGGAGGAGAGTCTAAGCTCCATCTTGATACAAGAAACTTCTTGTTTGAGTAAAGATTCAAGGTAAGCCATGAATTTAAGGTTTAGTTTTGTGTGGGTTTTGAGTTAGAAAGTGTAGAAATAGGATGGGTTTAGTAATTCTTAGATCAATTTCATGCAATGAGTCATGTGGGTTTCCAATTGGAGTTATGTTGATTAGGTTTTTGCTTTTATTGAAGAAGGGCAAGAAAGAAGAGAAGAGCAAGGAGAGGATCATTCTTAAGCAAGTTCAAAGCAAGTCTATAAGGTGGGTTACATTTTTATCTTTATGTTGATAAGTATTAAATGCTATTTGACTAAGAAAATTAATGATTTCCAACTACTTATAAGGTGAGCATTGATGGTTGTCTTGAATGTTTGTTGTTGCTTTATGATTATAGTTATGAGTTGTGTGGAAATGATAGCATATACTGACTTGAGTGGATTGGGTTAAATGAACATGATGTTAACATGAGTTATGCATGAAAATCTAATTTTCAAGAACCAGTCAATTGGACAAGAAAAGTCCAATTTTTATGCATGAATTTCATGTTATGTGGGTAAGGTAC
>JAOSBP010000002.1:8499891-8511967 GCA_027563825.1 Erythroxylum mucronatum | reverse complement strand
ACCAAGAAAAAGGAAAAGCCCTAACCAAACTTTAAGGAAAAATTTCGAAACCCTAATCCTATGAAATCTGATTTTTTAACCTCCCTTAATCCCTTCTTCTTTCTTCCTCAAACACCTTCCAATCATCATATTCAAGCAAGGAAGGTAAGAACTACAACAAGAAACTATAAGATTTCGAAAACCCTACCTTTCAAGCCTCCACGAAATCTTCTTTTCTCTTGGCTCAAATGGAAGGTAAACTCTTCCTTTCCCTTTATCTTTCACGAAAAACCCTTAAGAACTCCAAGAACTTCACGTTTTTCCCTCCCTCTTCTTCTCCTTTGAATGGCCGAACCACTCTCTCCTTGGTTCTCTTCTTGTATTGTCGTGAGCCTCTCTTTGAAAGACTAAAAGATAGTCTTTTAACTTAAGGAAAACCTAGCCTAAACGACAACACTCCAATAGCTAGGAAGACAACTTGATTTTGGTTCAAAACTTAAAGAATTCGTCCATCCCTTCCCCAAAAACGACACTCCACCATATTCTCCTTTGTTTTGTTTATTTCCTTAGCTTTATTTTGCTTATTTAGGTCAAATTCATGGGCTTCCAAGCCCAAAGCCCCTCTTTCCCTCCTAAACCTTTCAAATTTTCCCAAATTTTCATCCTTCCCTCCTAATGTTATGGGCCTCCAATAATAGGCCCTTCCTTCTTCATTTAATTGAAATTGGATGGACCTTAGCCCATGCACTTCATTTAAATAAACCCTAATCCTTAACATAATACTTTAACCTACTACTTAAGCCCAAGATTCCAAGCCCAAACTTCCTTCTTTTAATCTTATTTCATGCTAACTTAACTTAAACCTAATGGATCCAAGCCCAATTCTTCTTTATTCCATGGTATAAAAATTACAAGGCCCATCTTTATAAACCTTAAGCCTTAATAACATATATAATCTTCCTAATGGGCCTTTCAAATTAAAGCCTAACACCTTATAAAACAAAAGCTCTCATTTAACTAAATTCTTCAATTTAATTTATAAAATCCATACAAGCTCTAATTAAATCTAATCTCCCATTTAATCTCATTAACCTAAATTCATAGGACCCTCAATTCATATAATTCTTTTAATACTAACAATACATCACAAAATAATAATTTCTCAACACATGTAATAATCATAACTTAAGCAATAAAAATCTTCAATTTATTCCAATCAAATTAAAATTAAACCTCAAAATAATTTAAGCAAGCTGAAAAGGAATCGGGGCCCAACACTATAAGTTCTATAGGTATGGATTTTATATTATATTAAGAATTAAGCAGTTTAGAGAAACAATCAAAAGATAGCTCCTTCAAGTTGTCCTGTCCAGAAATTATATTCCCATTTGTATCATTGAGAGTATATATATTATTTTGGTTCCTCCTTGCTTTTATCTTCTTAAAGAAGTATTTGGAGTTGTTATCCCCTTCTTTTAGTCAATTTTTTCTTGATTTTTCCTATAACTGAGAGTTGTATGTCTCTACATCTTGTGTTTATTTCCTTAGTTCCACCAGCTCTTGGGCTAGTAACTAGTCGTTCCTTACAGAGAGTTATGTCTTTGAGTGCTTCTCTTTTGTTCCAATACATGAGATCTTTACCTGAATTCTACAATTTTTTTTATTTCACCTTTAATTGCCTTTAGCTTACGCAAGACTTATTTAAAAATAAGAATTAGTTATTCTAAAATTAGAATAAAGAATGCCTGGCACCTAAGATAATATATCCTAGGGTTAGGATAAGGTTGTTTAAATATTAAAATAATGTATTCCAAACATAAATTTGAACTTGTTTGGCTCTTAAATTAGGAGTAATCTAGTTTTGGAATGGTTTGGAATCAAACATAATTTAAAACTTAAAATCAATTCTAAAATTAAATTAATTATTTTTTAATTTTATTAAAAATAATAATTATATTGATTCTTATTAAATTTTAAAAAGTAATTTCTAAATTTAAAATTAATTTATTATACTTTTTTTTGAAATTTTGATTTAATAAAAAAATATTTTCATAAGTAATCAAATAAAGTGTTTCTTAATTAAATATCTGTATTTCCGTGTGAATAAAATAAATCAAAATTTATAATTTTATTTATTTAGAAAACTATTATTATATTTGATTAGAAATTTTTTCTTTATTTATCAACAATAAGTTTCTTGATTTATTAGAAAAATATGTTTTCTTGATTAAATTTCAAAATATTTTTTATTTATTAATAAAAATGAGCTTTCTTTACTATTTTTAAAAATAATTTTCTAATTTATTAAGGAAATATTTTCTAATTAATTGAGATATTAATCTCTAACTAAATAAAAAAACTTAACTAAACATAAAAGTAGTTTGAAAGTGATTTATTTAATATTAAGAAAATAGTTTGTTGATTAAGAAAATAATTTCTAATTAGATTAGAAATAGTTTTTAAATTGGATTATAATAACTTGCTTGTTAAAATTTTGAAAAAGAAGTTTTTCTATATTATAATAAGTGAGAAGGATAATTTATTGAAAATTGTTTTCAATTAAGTTTTTTTAGAGGAGTCATGTTGAAAATAGTTTCTCATTGAATTTGAAATTTAGTTTCAAATCAAATTAAATTTCTATTTAGAATAAGAACTTAATTTATTTAGAAATCAATAGGTTTAATCTAATTTAGTTTTTTTCAAATAGTTGAAAATGTTATTTTAGATTATGAAGATCAATAACTACTATTAAACAAAGTTTGATGTTTTTATGAATATAATTTGATTAAGTACGAATAAATTACATGCTTTAATTTTATACAGTTGATATATTATATATGCATATTGAATTACATTTGTAGGTATATGATGTTTTACATATAATTTATGTATAATGAGACTATTAAAAACTAAGTTTATCATTAAAATATAAGTACATATTTTGAACATGATTATTGCCTTCCATTGTTATAAGAATAAACAAGAATTTTGTTTATGGCTAGGTTTATTGAGCAAACTCATGGTTGCTTTAACCATAATATGTTTAGTCTTATAACAATAGGTCCTACTTAACTATAGTTGTGTGATTTAGATAATCAAACTCATAATGACATAAATTTAGAGACAAGACTAGGAATAACATAGTAAGATAAGTTTTGGTAAAAGTTGTCACTTAACGAGTATAAAAGTCACGTGAGATATGATTGATAAAGTTATTATCAACCTAATTTAAGTTTAGTTGGTTTGTTGAGTAAACTTAAGTTTAATTAAATTTAAATAAGATCCTATTCTTTTAAAAAAATCCTAACCAACTAGAAAGAATAGAGTAATCTTTTTTAATAATAGCGAGGGCTATTATTTCGAATAAAATAGTAAAAGTAACCAAATAAATGATTGAAATCCTAATCTTATTTGGTAGTTATTACATATAACCAATTACTTGTTATTTTACATTTATATTTTGTTTTAAGTAAAAATTACCTTATTTAGTATAGTTGATACTAAATTTGTGAACCAAATTTCGTGGACATAGGTTATGTTTGAGAAGAGTTATCAAAGTTAGATAAGAAAGTTGTATGTCCATTATGCAATTTTGCTATTGATCATTTTTTAAGGATTTGGTGATAAAACTTTAGAGATTTGTCAACATCATAGAGATGACAAAATGTAATGACATTTTGAGTTGATTGATATCTCATAAACTTTAATAGCATCATCTAAGATGTATGTCAACACCATAATAGCACAATGGAATAGGTTGTATAAAGTGGAGTTAAGGTATAGCATCTTGATGGAATTGCTCCACTCAATTTAGCCTACTATAAGCATAAGCATGGATTACAATTGAAGACATTTACTATAGTATTATAATAGTTATCATTAAGAGAGAGAAAAAATGATAGCATGACTTTTCTTGCCTATGCTTGATTGATAAAGATCATATATATTTCTATTTCATACTTTTGAGTATGTGATACTAAATTTAGATTAAACATTACTATAATATTCAAGACAGATAAGAAATAGATTGTTGAAAAAAAGTAGTTGATCCAGATTTATATAAATAGTTTATATGTATTAGATTAAAGAAGATTAATGTTTAATATAAGTGAAAAAAAATACAAAGTTTGATAATTGAAACTATCATTTTATGTCATATTGGTTAAATCGATATAATGTGAATCATAAAGTTACATACAATAATATATGTATCCTTTTAATTATGAATCATATGAAACTTGTTAAGTTGAAGAATGACCAAATCAACCTTTGGTAAAAGTATGATGATGGTATTGAATTGTTAAATTTTATACATATGATGTATTGGATGTAATAACAATTAATAAAAGGATGATCCTTATATTTTATTGGATTGCTAATGGCTTTATATGATATAATCACACGTATTCAATGAAACATTGATTTAAAATTTTGAAAAGTTCAAAATATTTAAATCTAAGTAACAATTAAGTATTGAGAATGTTGAAGTGCTTCTATAGGATCAATATGGTAAGATTTAAATTTTTTGGTTATCTATAGGGAATGGAATCCTTAGCATGAATTTATATAAAGAGGAAAATATAATATGAGATATTATATTATGCAATATTTATTTCTTATATAGCTATGCCTAGCATAATAACTTACTGGCGAATATTATAATTAAATCAATTATCAAGATTTCATAGTAGATGTAGAATGGTATAACTTTGAAAGAGTCAAAGTTAATGATTTTGGGATATAATGCTTAGTTAAAGCATGTATTATCTAATAATTTTAGAACTAAATTGGATAATGAAAGATTATGAGATATCCAAAAGGTTGTATATAATCATGCAGACCCTGTTGAACAAAATGTTTGTTTCAATGAATACTTATAGAAGAATGATTCTCAAGATAAGTAGTAAAGTAAGATGAAATTTGAAAAGTTCAAATCTTATAACAATACATCTAATTAGAACTAATGTCTTTATTAATACATTTGATGTATACTTGAAAGGTTATGAGATATTAAAAGATTTACTTTCATGACGAATTTAAAGAGTTTGTTTTGGAGATGATCGTGAATTGATCATATCTACAAGAAGGCTAGCGGGAGTATAATTGTTCTCTTCATTAGGAGAACGTAGAGACAAATTACTCATAGAGAGAATGATAATTCATATTTTTCAATTGTTAAAAATATAATTTTTCAAGAACAAATATTATTTGATATGAAAAGGTAACAACTTAATTTTGATAATTAGATTTATAGAGATAGATACGAAAGTTGTTTACCTATTCTAAGTCCAAATACATAGATAATGTACTAAAGTTGTTTAGTATTTGATATATTTGATACTTATGAAATATTAAAGATATCCGTTATTTTATGTAAGAGTTGATATTTGAGTTGAAGGTTATATAGATATTAACTTTAGAAGCAAATCATAGTCAAAGTACATTTTACTTATAATAAGATTATTTTGATATTGGAAACGTTCCAATGTAACATTATCATTAATCAAGGCAAAATACATCTTTCGTTTAGTAGAAATGACTATTTGAATCAAAAAGTTCTTTAATAAACTTGATTTAATTTCTTGCATTGTTTAGACAGTAATGTACTATAGAACATTAGAGGTATTGGGCATACGAAATGAGCGATCAAAGATTCAAGCTTGTATTTAGGCAATTTCTCTTAATTATGATGGTAATTAAGATGAAAGTTGTAATATTTAAGTAATTGCCCATTATAGAGGATCTTATAGAATTCTCTCACTATATCACTGTCCTAGCAGTAATATATTCGTCATATTTAAAATACATAAATGATTGGTTAGTGCAAGTGAAAGATTGTTATTTTATGCCCTATAGCCAATTAGTTGGTTATAGTTTAGTGACAAAACTACTAAAGGTATCTTATATCTTTTATACATATTAGATGTATGTGATAAAGTTCATGGGATTAATCTGCATTGCAAAATAATTGCTAATGATATCATAATTATGAGATTTATATTGCATGTATGTATTATTTATAAATTATTCCTAGTTATTATTTTATTAATATTGGACACTAATAGAATGTAATAAAAAAATCACACACATAATGTTTTCCTTATAATGAAAGTAATTGATCTCATAAACTAAAGAATGAAGATACTTAAATAAATGTGTGTGTACTTATTAGAGAACAAGTTCACTAAACTAACCCCATATGAGAATTTCGTTTAGTACATTACTTTTATTTATGTAGAAATTCTTAATTTGATGATTGTATAAGTTTTATTTCTATGGAAATTCTTAATTTGATGATTGTATAAGTTATATATATATATATATTTCGTATAGGAGTTGTTATATTTTGATACTACTTATTACCAATTCTAGTCAAAGTAAGATCAATCAATAGTTATTGGATATAACATGAATTATATCGAGATAGATAAGTGATCAATATAGGATTCATCACCTTAAAGTGATCAGGAAGAATGTTCTACTATTTTCGATTAGTATTGATTCAAAAAAATCCTTGTCTAAGGTGAAATGACACTTTAAGAATATTTTTCAAATATCATTAATCGAATCAATTATTAATGGTAAAGAACTAATATCATTGAACTCAAATAAAGTAGATTTTAATTATATGTTCTATGTCTAATCGAAACATTGTTTGATAAAAGGATTAAATTATATGAAAAAAATCACGTACGAAAAGGTTAGTCAAATCCACTTTGACATTCCTAAATATTTGGGTAGTCATGTTACGTTAATAAACTTTAGTTTTAATATATTAATATAAATTATTTAATTGGAGAATTAGTAATCATAAATATGATATCGGGTTATAATTTATATCTATTGTCAATATATTCAAGAATCTAATGGGTCATATGCAAAGAATGGACTGAATGGAGAAAAGGTGTTTTAATCAAGTTGGATTTAAAGGAAAAGTTTGAGAAATTTTATGATTAAATGTGAGATATTTAATAAATAAGGACTAATATGAGATATTGGATTCTATTTGAACCTCAGTTAATATTTAATTAGAGTTTAATTGGAATTAAAATTTGATTGTAATTAAATTACTAAAAGGTCCAAGACCTTTTATAAACAAGATTAGGCTATAAAGGAGCCAATACTTCCTACCCAACCTTCTCTACAACAGTTGTAGAGTTTTTTTTTCAAAAAAATAGTTGTAGAGTTATTTCAACTCGTTTTATAGATACTTTTAGAGGTCAGATACGTGTAAAGCTATAATGATTAAGATTATCCAATTTTATAAACAGTTCAAGAGAAACGTCAGTAAAACAATCAAGTTTCGTAATAAGAAATGAATTAAGATTAATGCTTTAATATATTTTATATATTAATAATGTTATAGATTTAAAGAGATTTTGACTTTTTAAAAAACAAACAAAAAATTTTCATTAAGATTTTTCTTGTACAAAATCATTATATATGAATATATAAGATACATGTGACTCGATTGGTGAAATAGTCTCTCTCTTTAAAAAAAATTTTAGCACCGCATAAAGAAAATATTTTACAATTATAATTCTTAATATGGGAAATTTTCACATAAAAAGAGTTAATATGCTTTATAAAAAGATAATATCAATCACATCTATGGTTTCACGTGGATTCAGCCAATTGGTCAAGATAAACTCTGAAGTTGGCAAATTTGACATGTAAAGGAAGGTCGAATTCGGCAAAACTTGGGGCGCACAAATTTAAAAGCTATAGGCTCTTCTGGGCCTTCGTGGTTTTACACTGGCACAACCCAAACAAAATGAAGTCTGGGTGGAACAGTAGTACTCATACAAATTATAAGACGCTAATATTCATTCAATTTCTTATAATCATCTTTTAGAGCCTTGCTTTACACCTACACTCACGCTTTCACTTATTTAAGTACAGGATTAATATTTTTTAGTTCAAGTTTTTTGAAATTAATATGTTAAATTTAAATTAATCAAATTTTAAATTTAAGAATAAATTTATTCTAATTCTAAAAACTTAAACTTAATAGAATATTTTAATATAATTGATCAAAATGATATTGTTCAGTCTATAAATTTAAGATAAAATGATATTATTTTAATTAAAATATTATTTTAATAGTTAAATCAAATTAAACCAATCAAAAAATATTTTGGTCAAATCTTATTTAAATGTGAGAGTATTCTTAACAGTAACCATTTAGTTTTTACATGCCTTTCAACCCATATACCAATTCAAGCCCACCTAAAATTTTAGAGACGTCGGTAGGATACAACAGAGTTAAAAATTACATAACTTTAAAGCTAGAGTTACCGTCTTTTTGTGTTAGTGTTAGCGAATATATAAAATTAATGAAGTTGGTCTTACACAATTGTTTAAGCTATTGTAGTAAAATAGTCACTTAACATGCTATTAGAGCCTTTGTAACCAAGTGATCTTGAGTTCAAATCCTACCACTCACCGATTATTCAGCACAAGGTAGAGTGAGCCTGTGCAAGTTTCAAGCCCGAAGGGTTTTTACTTAAGGGAGTGTGTTAGTGAATATATAAAACCAATTAAGTTGGCCTCACACAATAGCTTAAGCTATTGTAGTGAAGCGGTCACTTAACATTTTGACATTGTATCATGACAGGTATAAGCACTTCTAGTGTTCACTCGGATAATGCATTAGTCAACATTTGCAGGGGCGAATGTTTACATTGCTAAATTACTTATACGAGAGCAAAATGATTCATTTACTATAAATCATCCATTTCTCGACGAACACGTACGTGAAGTTAATGTCCTAGTACTTCATATTCCCAATTCAACAAACCAGATTAAATACCTTGATCATCTGAAAATATAGCAACCCCAAAATATGCTTTTCTTCAAACTTCTAAACTATGGCGTATTATTTGATAAACGGAGATATTACATGTTACCTACTTAGACCATCATATGTATAAGCTCTTGTCTAGTCCAGTTGACATGTGAGGACCATTGAGAACCCGTTAATTGGAATTTGTTAAGAGCTCTTTTTTACATTGCATTAGCTTCTAATTACGTATATAGTTAAAATATAGTTAGTAAAATTCACTATGAATGGCACTTGAAGAAAAAACGTTACATATTTTTATGATGTCAAACGATTTGTTATTTTAATTTCTTGTAATGATAAAATGAGAACAATTTGTGGCAAGGACAAATTAACTACTGGCTATAAATATTCCACCAAGTGTAGAGCCACTTCTTAGGGATCATTATATGACATGATTGCAGATGTCCATCAAAATCAGGCATTAAACAACTACTCTATAAACTAAGGGACCAGTAGAGATTCTCATCAATACTTCATAGTAAATAAACACATGTTCCGATCATGTTTGATAGCAAGAGCAATAAACGACGAGAGTTAAAAATTAGAATACAGTGCTTTGAAGAAAAGGGACTCAAAGTTTAATGATGCGTTTCAACTGGATAGGTGTGTTTAGCAGACATTATCATTAAAAAAAGAAAGTGAATTGTGATCTTATTTTGTTACTCTTATTTAAAGTTTAATATTTTTTTTAAATTCTAAAATTACTCCTTTTCAATTCACATTAGCTATTACTATAATCGCATAGTTTATAATTTATTAACTATAGGAAAAAAAAAAAAAGACCTGAAAAATATCCAAACAAATTTCAACAAATTACTTGTATAATTATGAAGTGAAAACATTACTTCTGCTCGTTGCCAATGTGCATGAAGGGATCACATGGGTGTCGCACTTACATTTTGCTGATATAACTGATCACATGGGTGTCGCATCGCTCAATATGAGTAAGGACCTCAGGTGCCAACTCCTCATCCCTTTGAGAACGGATTCTCCAAGCAGAATTTAAGCTCGCCTTATGCTATTGTGAAGCCTTTTTACGTGCAGAAGAGTGAATTACATATGCAAGTCAATGGAATGTTGAAAAGCTTTATACAGAACAAACTTTCTTTATGATTCACTTCGTTAGCTATACCTCCCCAGACAAACCAATTCCTTTCAATATACCCAAATTTTGTGTAATGATCAAAGCTTATTAGCCAACAAAACTGTTGTTTGATAACCCCATATCATCAGGTTGATTTGAATAGCCACCCCATGACACGCTATTTACTCCATCCAACGAATAGCCACCTGCCTCGCTATAAACTGCAACTGGTAGTTACATGGCCCTTTCATGGCTTAACCGATTTATGCCTTACTTGGGTCATTCACACCTAAACTGGTGAGATATTCCCAATCGAGATCTAGTGAAGGTGCTATCTTTCATTCTTGTGAGAGTTTGTTGTTTTCGATGATTGTATTTGTAGTAGTACAATTAGTAGTAGTAAAAACATGAGATTCCATTTTCTGACCATCATGGCTTTGTTGTAAAAATCGACCTGATTAAAGCATTTTCATAACTAAATAGGACTAAAAGAATAGTAATGAATACATATATTTTACGGAAAAAACTACCAAATTTGGATAAAAACTATGAGCAATAATAGAAGAATTTCACTATGAAATTTATGAGTACAATCTCTTTCTATCTTACAAAGAGAAACGCTAACTCTCTTACTAAATAGGAAAAACAATCTCTAAACTTTTGTGGGGATTTAATAAGAGAAGAAATTTCTTGGATAATTGCTCTCTTCATCTCCTGCAGGAGATGTGTGGGATGGCTGGCCATTTGGCCAACTATCCTTGACTTTTGTAGATTTATTTCAACTTTGGTAGGCACTGAAAACGGTGCCTACCATTTTTGACAATTCTCCTACTTGAAGATTTGATTGAGAGTCAATCATATATTCACACTATTCTTTCTACCTTGTCGCTTCATGTTGCTTACATCTCTGTCAGGCCACACAAACATCGACGCCGTATAAACTTGTCACCATTGATTGCTTTTGTCATAAAATTTGTCAGGTTATCTATTGTATGAATTTTTTGTATGTACACCGTTCCTTCTTCCACTTTCTCATGAACAAAGTGATATTGAACTTTAATATATTTTATCTTTGAATGAAATGTTGGATTCCTTACAAGATGCAAAGCACTTTGGTTATCACAAAACAAAATAATCTTCTCTTGTTTGCATTCGAGTTCTTCCAACATCAACTTCAACCACAATGCTTTTTTACTAGCTTGTGTAGTTGCCACATATTTTGCTTTTGTTGTTGACATAGCCACAACTGAATGCAGTTTTGAAACTCAGCTCACAGCTCCTTTAGCTAGTGTAAATACATATTCTGTAGTGAATTTATTTTTATCAAGATCACCTGCATAATTAGCATCAACATATCCTTTGACAGTAAAAGGGCGGGAAAAGTCTCAAGGCAAAAAGGAGGTCACTTGTTGGGACTGTGGTGAAAAAGGACACTTGAAGAAGGACTACCCTATTGATAAGTCAAATTTGTGTAGATGATTTTGGAATGATGTGGACTTAATTTGACTTTTTTCTTTGTGGATTTGAAGTTTTATTCAGTTAATTCTCTCATAGTACTCCGATTGTATTGCTTGATAGGTACAAATGGTAGATTTTGGGGGAAAAGGGCATAACTTTCTTTGGGGATGCCGGATCAAAGCCATTCAAGGACGATTGCAAAGAGAATTCCGAGCTCTACAACTTTCGTGAAAACTCCGAGAAGAAATTATGTCAACTGGAAGGGCAAAGGTGTCAACGGGCTGATTTGGGTCATGTCTGTTTAACGGACATCAATGGGCAACAGGACTTTTCAGACCCGAGAAGGTCCGTTAGACGGACACGCATGTCCGTTTAACGGACATCACGCGACAGAACACCTTTGTAGACCCGAGAAGGTCTGTTAAACGGACATGAACATCCGTTTAATGGACATGGGCGGCCAACACCCCCCCTGTTTCGAAAAATTAGGTTTCTTAGGACAGGAGGACTATAAATACTCAATGTTTAGACCTAAATAAGGGGGTTGGACATTGAAAACGAGACTACTACATCTGGAGGCACAAAATAAGAGGGAGATAGGAAATTTTGGGGATTCACCCAAGGAATTGGAGCTGTCATTCTTGTGTTTCTGCTACTTTCTCTCTCTACTCTTTCTTAATGTTGAGCATCCTTATGTGTATGATTTTTGT